>CAVOJK010000467.1:0-19254 GCA_963695495.1 Hololepta plana | reverse complement strand
TTCGATCAGTTGTCAACAGCCACAGGGATGACTCCATGGAATGAAAGGATATCATACAAATCGTCTGATTATGCGCTATCGATTGATACCAAACTTGGTGGAAATGAAATCATCCGTTAGAATCCTTCTGAGCAAATAGAAGAGCGTGCACACTACTTTGATCGCAGTTCCTCGGCATCAGTGATGAGTTTATCGTTGGCGCAAGATATCAGACGAATCCTCAAACTACGGGCTTCACAAAGATATCAGATTCGCCATGTATTTTGCAATCCGAGCTAACGCCAAAAATGAACACCTCCATAGGCTAGTATCGTCAAAGCCAAGAACAATGATAACTGTTCGGAAACTTTCCGAAATGTTCCAAAACTTTGCTACAATGATGTTTTCTTGGCCCGTGGTACCGTCACATTGCTGAAACTTCAATGAACCTTACTCACAACCATTCCGAAAAATTTGGTAAATGGAATCGTTCATAAAATCAATAACAATAGAGTACGGTAGCCCGGAAAAATATTCCGTTGAATGGAAATTGAACCTCTATTCCAACAAGTCGTTGTACTCTCTCGCTTACTCTCGTCGTCTACACGAGCAATTTCCTCATTCAGCATACTCTTCTCTCTCATTGTAACAAAGTTTTCGAACATTTAGGGAAATTTCCGAAAAAAGATCATTGTTCTGGGCATCTGACGATACTTGAACTTCTCAGGTCGCCGACTAGACTACTGTAGTCCAGAGTGTAAGCAAATTGTGAGATGCAGAAGCGTAACGAAGAATACATAGGTTCACACTCATGCCTCTCTTTCTACAAACTCTCTCGTCTTACAGTAGTCACCTTGTCCTTGACATACGTCTGCGGTCGAACGTTGCAGGATTTTTTCAATCAAAATATGCAGCCTCGCTGATATTGGAGTTATTGGCAGACAGATTGTCGTTACGGATGGGCCGCCTACCCTGCCCTGACCGTGTTCCTATCTACTCTCTGGTCAGTAGAACGCTACGTCTGATAGTTCTGTAAGCCTTGCTAGTTCTATGAAGATCCTCAGGAGACGTTTAAATTGTCTCTCTCATCTTTAGCAAACTTCTAATGACGCTAAGAATACTGTTCTGCGCTGTCCTGCGTCTACTTGAGTGCGCAAAAAGACACTCGAATGATCCGGATAGAGGCGAGAGAGCAACACAGATCATAAAAGGAGACCCGGTCGTCCTTCTCTCTCAACAAACCCGTGTCGAAAAAGTAAGACGACAGTCCTAGTGTTGCCCTCATAAAGAAGAGGACCTCTCGCCTTCCTTTATTATGAGGATACAGTACAAGTGGCATGAAACATCCAAGTCAGCGATCAGGAAAATGAAATCCGAGAGAAACTAAATGATTCCAAAGTATTTACTTTCCAGAACCGAAGAGTATCAACTGTATTACTCATTTATCCTTCTTGTAATGTTATTCTATTCACTCTCCGATCATTTTCTTGGATTGTCGTGTTCTCGCATTGCTCAAGGCGTCACGAAATTTTCCGCTGGCGGAATTGACTGAATAATGAGGTGAGAGAACTTTGTGAGTTCCCTCTCACAGCAGATACAGATACGCAATTGCGAATTGAAGCATTTTTCAAGAAGTAATTTTTCCCAGGGGCATAGAACAGCCCAGCTACAAGTTTTGCTAGTTTCTAACTAATCACCTGTTCACTTCGCTCCGCCTATCATCAGTTAGTTGTGAAGTTGTAAAGTGCGATAGATTACGAACAGTATCGTTCTTCCCAGAAGCATGTGAACCACCTAGCTAAGCCAAAATACGCAGCCACTTGAGAATCTAGACTAGAGGGGCTTTTTTGTGAAACAGGAGTTGTGCATAGGGGCGTGGAGAATTAACGCCACGGAGATAGGCGTTGAGGAAGCTGAAGTGGGAAAATCAGAAATCAAAGTAGACCTCTCTGAGCTATGGGATGCGCTGAAAGGAAGCGTACGCGGAGAGGCTTCCCTGCATAAATTACGCAGATTGCAACTCGGTGGCGAGAGAATTCGAAGCAGTACCGGCAACTTCTATCAGAGTCAGTCACCGTTTCCGCCCAGAAGTTTCTCATTGCTTTTCGCCAGCAAGCACTTTCCTACATACAATCAGGCTTCAAAATCCGCCAAAGTAGCTGCCGTGTCAAAAAATAATGGAGTGGAGCCAGCAGAGAAAAAGAGCGAGAAAGGCAGGCATGAATGGATACTGTAGCGCACCTTGGATCTTGAATGCAGAAAGGGAGAAGGCGGGTACTCATGACTCTTGTCATGTGTAATACAGGAGTATTCAAGTCGCAACCGTTTTGCAAGGTGGTAGCAATTATGACCCATCAGGTCAGAGATACGATCGTAATGACTTCTCTTGAAGACTCTCTACTACATGTACAAAACAACGCGAAGAGGTCATAATCGTACCTGGCTGACTGTGTGGGGCGCTTGGTGGCGCGGATGAGCGCTGGTTGTGGCGCCCCGCCATCGTGCCCATATCGTAACAAGCCGCCTGCAAACAACAATCACTTCTCTGCATATCCCACGCCTCAAACTCTAAAAAAGCAGCGCTGCATTCAAAGGAAAACTCGGAGTGAACAAAGATAGAGACCGAGAAAGGAAGACATGAACGAAGAGCTCTTCATTCTGACAGGGAAAATTTTTCAGGAAAGATGGCCTTTCCTCTAGGGACATATATTTTCTGAAAGCCCTCCTCGAGAGGATTCCAAAACAGTTTTCAGAAGTTGCGGAATGCCACGGGTTCCCAAGTTATGGACGAAAAACCGTGAAATCCGTGAAAAATCGGGTTTTTCAAAGAGCTGTGAAAAATTCTGTCGGACTTTCAAAACTCATGGAAGAGTCTTTTTATACTAAGTCGACTATGGAGATTCCGAAAATGTAAGTAAAATGGGGAATTTCCGCGAAAAAAATGTGTTCGAAAAATCATGCCCGTCCAACCAGGCCTCGAAAAAATTTTTTTTTCCCAATGGAATTTTTGGTCGGATTTTTTCATTTTCAGATTCCCCATGGTCGATTTAGTATGAATTGACTATTTCGAGAAGTTTGGAGGCCTGATATAGCGTTTTCGGCAATGCCCGAAAACCATGCTTTTGTACGGGTTTCACGGTTTTTCGGCCATAACTTGGAACCAGTGCCATTCCGCAACTTCCGGAAACTGTTTTGGAATCCTCGTGAGCAGAGCTTTTCGAAAATATAGGTCATTAGTGGAAAGGCCATCTTTCCTAAAAAATTATTCCTTGTGAGTGGAGCTAGAAGAGGACCAATCAAACACTGAAAATTGTCACCTGGATACCGTTGTATTTCCAGTGGAAACTGCTTCTCTCAATAAGAAATAGAAAGAGGACCGTCTCATGCAAAGCATGAAGAGAAGACTGAAATGGGAAGTGAAAGAGTGAGGTTGGAAACGCAACGCGTGGAACACACGCGTTCAAGTTTTCGCATTGACGTCTATGTACTCTCTTCGCCCTTCCATTTCAGTCTTTTTCGATGGAATAGATGGAACAGTGTACGCGGGGGGTTATAGGCTTCTGAAGATGGAAAATGATATTTTTCGAATACAATCAGGAGAAACGTGACACATGTTTTTGAAAGTAAATTTGGTGCTGTACACAATTTTGCTTTTATCTGTCATGGAAATGTTCTACTGGCCGGTAAAATGAGAAAAAAACCACTTGTTCACCAAGCTTGGTAGTCGTTAACGTTTTACAGATAACCGAGGATCTTGAAATGAAAGGACTCAAAAATCGTTCTGTCGAGGCCTAAAAATGTTGAACAACGAGAGGTTCTCGATTAAAATGTTGTGCCATACGTGATTTTCGACGTGTTCAGAAATTTAAAAAATGTTCAACCTTCGAGTAAAGGCTCAGAACCATTATCAATCACATTCACCCAAGCTTCCAGATTACATACAAAATCGGTATCAAATCCCACTGTAGCTCGCCCAAGTGCTCGCCCGAGGCCCG
Organism: Hololepta plana; assembly: GCA_963695495.1. Classification (NCBI taxonomy): domain Eukaryota; kingdom Metazoa; phylum Arthropoda; class Insecta; order Coleoptera; family Histeridae; genus Hololepta; species Hololepta plana. The sequence goes on along the minus strand of CAVOJK010000467.1, from coordinate 15,280 downwards.
TACAAACGCAAAAACAACTACAGCCATTTTGTTCGTCACAATCTGTTTTCAGTTTCGACCCACCTTTTACCTGGTTTGAGAAAACGCCGGCAAACTGCTCAAAAACAGGCTGAAATTGCGTGTGTTTACCGGAGGATGTCTCGGAAGAGGCAGCCTCCCCCAATGGTGAGAGAGAGTGTGTTTGATGAGAGTCACACCCCCACTTTTCACAGTTCTTCTAAGTTTTCTCGAACCAGGTAACAGGTTTGCAGGAGCTGAGAACGGTTTATGGGTGTTTCGACCGAAACGAACAAAATGGCAGTAGCCGTTTTCGCGTTTGTACGGGTCTCGGGAGAGCACTACTGTAAATTCTCTCGCGAACGCTGTCAGCAATATAATGAGTCATCACGTTCGTTCTGCTCAAGTAACATCGCAAGAGCTTATCAACAAACCGTTCATGATCATTGCAGGGCAGCCGTCCTCCATGCACTTGATGCCGATGCCATACGAAAGAAACGGTAGATAGAATAGCGTTCGAAGCACAGAGATTGGAGCAAGGACAGCACAGAGAGTGGAAGGCGAAGAGAATTAACAAGAACCGACTGAAATAGAAACACGTCGAAGTTTCCAGAATATCTAGAGAGCGGAGCACTGAGTGCGGAATGTGAACTCGAATAGGGCAAGAGCGTGCACATCGATTCGATCAGTTGTCAAAAGCCACAGAGATGATTTCATGGAACGAAAAGCATATCAAGCAAATCGTCTGATTACGCGCTATCGATTGATATCAAACTTGGGTAGAAGATGAACGCATCCGTTAGAATCGTTCTAGGTAGGAGAAGAGCGTGCACACTCCTTTGATCGTACCTTCTGGGCCACAGAGATGAGTTTATCCTTGGCGCAAGTTATCAGGCGAATCCTCATACGACGGGCTTCACATTGATATCAGAATCGCAAGTTAATGTTCGATCTGAGCTAACGCTGAAGTTTAACGATTTCATCAGAAATCTACGAACCTGCGGAACTCACACTCCTTCGATCATCCTGTGTCAGCCTAATTGATGTGTTCCCAACTCACGCGAACTATCAAACCGATCCTCATCCATATCAAGCGCTTCATTATGATATCCCATTCACGATTTACTGTTCGATATGGAGAAATCGCGCGGTGAGTCAGAGTGAAAAACGGGCAAGCACGCTGCATTAGGTGTAAGTTCTTTACTCGTACAAAATTATCAACCAAAATGATCAATTATCAGTCATTAGTCTACATTATCACGTCATTATCACGCTAATCTCCCTCTCTCACTCATCCAACCCCCTTCCCCTCTCTCATTCACTCTCTCTCCCTTATTCTTCATCTCTACGAAAGTTGATTCCATTCTCAATCAAGCACCTTTTCATTCTGCTGCAAATTGAGAGAGACTTGCACTCGATAATTGATGGTTCCATTTTATCGTACTAAACAATGATGCAGGTGCATATCAAATGATATAAAAGTCGAACAACGATGTTCACATGGTTAAAAATGTCTAAAACACTAGGTTGGTTGTGAATTTAACCTATCGAACAACTAATATTCTTGCAAATAGGAATATTCCATTGATACGTGAAACAGAACAGACTCCCATAATCTCCTCGCCATGTGTCGTTTGGTAACGTCATCTGCGGTAGCGCAGCACTCATATAAGTTTCACAGCCAAGCTCGTCGGACGTCACGATTGGAAAACTCTGAAAACGACGAATGATGCATGTGCATATCTAATGATATACAAGTGAAATTCAAAGGTAGAACAACGATGTTGATATTATTACTCAGAAAATTTGCCAAGACAAAAGAGAGGCGATCGAAGAAGGTCACGCAAACAGCGTCGTCAATACAAAAAGCCAGATCTCATACCTCTCCGTTCATGCTGTTGCCCTCGTTGAGTTTTTCATGCAGATCGGCACGCCACGTTCTTCATGCAAACACTGACAAGAACGAACTGCTTCTCGTATACTCTCACGACACAAGGAAGATCACATACCGTCATAACAAAGGGCTCCGGACTCTGCACTCGTCACTTGATCGATGCCAAGCTGCAGAGTAAACATTCTTTCACGACAGAAGTCCTAACACATACCTATGCTAGCTGAACCTGGCTGGCGTCTTCTCTGCTAGTCAGTTTCTTGCCATAGGCCTTTTCGATCAGCCCAGGCCCGCTCCTCTGAGAAAAATGAACTGCTTTTCGTATACTCTCACGACTCAAGTCAGATCCCATACCGTCATTACAAAGGGCTCAGACACTCTTCGCTTTGTCGGTGTCAACCTGAAGAGGAAACATTCTTTCACGACAGGAGTCCTAACTCATACCTCGGTTAGCTGAACCAAGCTAAAGCCTCCTCTGCCCTCCAGCTCCTCGGCATACGCCTTTTCAATGAGCCCAGGCCCGCTCTCCATCTTTCTGAGAAGAATGAACTGTTTTTCGTGTACTCTCACGACTCAAGTCAGATCCCATACCGTCATAACAAAGGGCTCCGATTTCTGCACTCCTCAACTTTGAAGATGCCGTTCGAGGATATTTTTTTACGATTGAGCAAAAACTAGAGCCTTCATATGTTTCAGTGCACTCGAATTAGAAACTGTACATGCTTTTTCAAGAGACTGGCTCACCTGCCACTGGAAGATGGTTCGAGGCCGAGAGGAGACGTCGGTCCATCGGGCAGAGCGTCGTGAGAACTGTCGCACCCGCTTGATCGTTATCTGTGAAGTTAACACATATCATATCAGGTACACGATTGTGAGAACTCACAAATCATTTCAGTAAGAGCCGAAATTGCTCTGCATTTCGTCTGGGTCGCCGCTGTTGCATACTTGCGCAGTTTCAGCTTGCTCACTTTGCTTGGTGCTTCCTTCATAAGTCTGTAAGATACATGGAACGTTGAAAAAATATTAACCATCCGACCCAGAAGCGAGACTCCACCACCAGACGTAGTGAGTTATTCATAACCGAGATATCATTTTGTACTTGAAACGAACCTCTCCTGACGATCTGACGATATGAATTGTTCGTCGACGATCATTCAGTGCAATCGAGGCACTCTGAGCGTGAGCGTATTTATATCATGAATCCTCCCCGACAACTCTACAAATACGTCCTAGTGAGAGACGTGCCCTCGTATGACTTTTGCATGTTTCATAGATCGTTGGGTGCTGGACTAATATAGATGAACGAGTCTCACCTGGCTGAGCTCATCATTAGAGATGATCCTACTCAGGATCAACAAGAATGTGGGATGCCCCGCTTGCGAACGAAGTCATCGCATGCCCTGTGTTCGCTTGGCTCAGCGAGTCGGAGATCCCAAGCCTACAAGCATCTCGAATTTTGTGATTGCACTCTATTTTGAGTGTTATTGGAACACTGCATGAGGAGTGTGGGGTACAAAATTAAAGCGTGTCCGGATTTTGGCAACAGAGGGGCACTTTTTCAAAGAAACCTATTCTTTTTTCGTTCTCCCTAGTATCCCCATGATCGTCTCGCATTCTTTTCGCTTTGGATATGTTTCTGTTCCGCTTTTATATCGAGCTGTTCGTGTAAGCACTGACCATGGGGTCGTGGCACTCTGAGCGTGAGCTCATATCATAAATCCCCACCAACAACTCGACAAATACGTCCGAGTTAGAGACGTGCCCTCGTATGACTTTTCCATGTTCTAAAGATCGTTGTGTAGGGACTCATTCAGAAGAACGATTCTCACCTGGCTGAGCTCATCATTAGAGATGATCCTACTCAGGATGAACAAGAATGTGTGATGCGGTGATCGCGAACGAGTTCATCTTTGCGCATTCCCCGTGTTCGCTTGGCTCGGCGAGTCGGAGATCCCAAGCCTACAAGCATCTCGAATTTTGTGATTGCGCGCGCATCAGAAAACGAACTGTGAATGGAAATAGGTGGGAGAGAATGACGGGGAGTCGATGTGATCATATATATCATCACATCGACTCCCCTTCATTCACTATATAGTGGATGCGAGAGAACAGAGGAATGGGCATGAGAGAGATGGGCGGAACACACAGAGAGACTTGCACTGAACAGAAGGATTCGCCATTGCAGCACAATGTTGTGAGAGCAGACATGAGAAAGAGCGAGGGAGAGAGGGGAAAAAAGAGAGAGAAATGAGAGAGTGGTAACGAGAGGGAGAGAAAAATAAAAGAGATGCATCTAGATGGAACGCAAGGTATATGAAACACAGTCGTGATTGAGGAGGGAGAAGTGAAGAGATTTGAGAGATTGATATGGTTTGCACAGTTTTGTAACCCCGGAATAACCTCTCTATGATAAGCGGCTCCCTGTCCCCCTCTCCCACTTACTACTCACTCTCTCTCACTCTCTCTCACCCTTTCTCTTTTCTTCTCTTTCCCTCTCTTCTCCTCTCCCTTTCTCGCTTCCTCTCTCCACCCTTCCCCTCTCTGCTCATTGAGTAGTTTGATGTATGACTGTCTAGAAATAATTAAACTATTTGCGAAAATGCATGTGAATCGAAGCACTCCTCGCTCCACACTGAACAGAAAGAGGTTGCACACCATTCGAACTCGAAATTCAGATCTCATAGATGAGATTTAGTGATGAAAGTAGTTTCATCAACTGCTATCAAAAAACGCGGTCATAATTCGAAAACCATGACTTTTGGGCGTTTTTTCGAAAAATGAAAAAAAATTTTCTCGAAAAATTGCGATATCTAACGAACAACATTTGTCTACACAACAATTGTAGGTTGCACATTTAATTCAGGTATTTGTGCAAAACATTGCAAAAAATCAACCGAATCGGTCAAGTGGTTCCAAAATGGTAGTCACTCGAAATAAGCGTGTCAAAAAGTGGGTCAGAAAACGGTTTTCAGACCATAACTCTTTATCGGTTGAATCGATCCCTTATCGAATCCCCATTTAATAACACGCTCGCCAGCGCGCATCTTTTGATATACTAGACGATATAACTACTTCATTGCTAGCGCACTGTGCCACCCCAATATTGCCCTTTCGGAGAATGCGTGATAAAACAGAAAACGTGCTTTCGTACTCCATCCCAGTTTGGGCATTCGGTAGCTCTAAAAATTTTTGGTTAGCAGAACTTGTTCAGAACGTGCTTCTAAAGAGTTTGAGCCCTATTTGATTTACTTTACGCCGGATCTTTTGATGGCTATCAAAGAGGACCTTTTGACTTTTGTTGCGCTTATCGGATGCGCTCGCGCTGATGCGGAGGGCGCTTGGCCGCTGCTCCTCCATGCTCATTTTCGGTCGCCCGGTGCGGCCATCGTGTCGCGCATCACTCTCCTATAAATCCATATAAAAGCTATTCTTCACCTCTCTATTTCTCTTATCTCTATCCAGATCGCGCGAAGGTAAGGAATGTCGAACGAACGACTCCGGTTATTCAGAACACGTGGAACAATTGATTGTAGCAATGTTTGTATTCTTTTATGCACATTGAAGAATAACACCAGAAAAAAACACAAATGCGGAAAAGCTATCGGAATGACAACAAAATGAGATGTGGATTTAAATAAACAATAATCCTTTATCATCGACAATCTACCGCTATCGAGCCTTCTCGTTTTTTTCGAGAGTAAAGAATTTCATCTAGTTGCTCATCAGGCTTTCAAATATTTCGCGATTGAATTGCTCGCGTGTGCCCTAACGAGAAAAGTCGATTGAACTGCTCGAATGTGCCCTCATGGGAAATGTTTGAGTCCTAATTACAGATCTCTAGATCCTCATCGTCATCTATCAAGTCTCCCATTGCGTTTACGTTCGCGGCTGGAACGCCGAAGGCTGCTTCAATCCAGCTGCGAACGTAAACGCAAACGGAGACTCAATGGATGACGATGAGGATCTAGAGATCTGCACGGAGTGCATGTCTCCTAATGATAAAAGTCTATTTAAATGCTCGAATGTGCCCTCATGGGAAATGTTTGAGTCCTAATTACAGATCTCTAGATCCTCATCGTCATCCATCAAGTCTTCCATTGCGTTTACGTTCGCGGCTGGAACGCCGAAGGCTGCTTCAATCCAGCCGCGAACGTAAACGCAAACGGAGACTCAATGGATGACGATGAGGATCTATAGATCTGCACGGAGTGCATGTCTCCTAATGATAAAAGTCTATTTAAATGCTCGAATGTGCCCTCATTGGGAGTGTTTGAGTCCTAATTACAGATCTCTAGATCCTCATCGTCATCCATCAAGTCTCCCATTGCGTTTACGTTCGCGGCTGGAACGCCGAAGGCTGCTTCAATCCAGCCGCGAACGTAAACGCAAACGGAGACTCAATGGATGACGATGAGGATCTATAGATCTGCACGGAGTGCATGTCTCCTAATGATAAAAGTCTATTTAAATGCTCGAATGTGCCCTCATGGGAAGTGTTTGAGTCCTAATTACAGATCTCTAGATCCTCATCGTCATCCATCAAGTCTCCCATTGCGTTTACGTTCGCGGCTGGAACGCCGAAGGCTGCTTCAATCCACCCGCGAACGTAAACGCAAACGGAGACTCAATGGATGACGATGAGGATCTAGAGATCTGCACGGAGTGCATGTCTCCTAATGATAAAAGTCTATTTAAATGCTCAAATGTGCCCACATGGGAAATGTTTGAGTCCTAATTACAGATCTCTAGATCCTCATCGTCATCCATCAAGTCTCCCATTGCGTTTACGTTCGCGGCTGGAACGCCGAAGGCTGCTTCAATCCAGCCGCGAACGTAAACGCAAACGGAGACTCAATGGATGACGATGAGGATCTAGAGATCTGCACGGAGTGCATGTGCCCTTATGAGTGAAGTCGAGTGAAATGCTCAATGAGTGATGAGTAATGTATTTTACAATTAGTCCAATTGCAGGTGTATGGCCTGATCGATGGCTCGATCGGCATCTGCTTGATTCTCATCTACGATGACCATGTCGGTGACGATGCAGATCTCCAGCTCCTCGTCGTCATCGATCGAGTCTCCGTTTCCGTGAGCACAAAAGAAGACTGGATGTCGAAGGCTGCTGTGTTTTCTCTCGGAGCTAGTTGTGTGATGATAGCAAAGAGGATTCATGATTAGCGTCCGACATGTCTGGAAAATGACCTCTGTCTCATTTGGATAATCTATACTCTATAACACAGCGTTTGCGAGAGATTTTAGTCAAATTTGAGGTTGGCGGACATGGAAATTTAACCCTATCTCAAATTTGGCTCAACGGTAGGCCGGAACAAATGAGGTGCTGCAGCAAAAAATGAGCGCGAAAAAACGGGTTCCCACGGTTTTATGGTTACCCAAAGTTCGGAACCGCATTTTTTCAAACACTTTTTGGTAGAGTGTGATACATGTTCCTAAATGTAATTTTGGACGCTGAGCACGATTCCATATCTTGTTTTGTCGAAAAATGCTTTTCAGGCCTGTTATTTTGGAAAATGTCACTTTTTTGACACTTCTCATGAACTTTCTCTCTTTTTTCGACTTTGTGTAGTGAGTTTCGAAATGTTGCGTTAACTAGAGGAAAATGCCTCTTGAACGAGCTATGACTCGGTTTCCAAATACCCTAGGTTTCTGAGATTCAGGACTCAGAAGTGGTCGAGTTCAGACCCGAAAAATTGTGAACAACATTTAACCCTTGTGTGGCACATGTTTTCATACGTTATTTGGGACGTAAAAACGAATTTCATATTGAAAAGACCGAGTTTTTGTTGAAAACGTCTCAAAAATCGCTTTGAAGACCGAAATTGAGCGAATTTTCTTTTCGCGACACTTTCATCAATTGTTCTCTCATTGTCCAAGCACGAGTGGGGTTGGGTTGACAAATATGGATTACGGGGAAAATTTGCGTTTCATTGAGCTATTGAACACTCAGAAATATTGCTCGGCAGAGGAGATACAGGACTCTGAAGGCTGTGAGTTGAAACGTCTGAGTTTGCACTCAGGGGCTGTAGTGGGTTATTCATTCGTTTTTTAAGGAAACTCATCGTAAAGTTCAGATTCGTTTCTTGCAGAGATTTTAAGTACAAAAAGAAGCTCGGAAACGAAAAAGGAGAGAAAACGCGATGTCGTTTGGTGTATCGAGCAGGTACTTCTCCAATCTCAACTTTCTCACTTAAAAAATGAATGATGTGTAACTATATTATGTGACGAAGCTTCTGGAAAATTACCAAGTTTTTTGAGAACAGAATGTACTCTTCCCTTCGAACCCTTGGACCGCGAAATCCACAAAACATCTCATAATGCTTCACTTTTTTTGTCCCAAGTTATCTAGATTCACAAGTTATCTAGATTACTTTTTCATATTTTCAAGAATGGAGTACTCAAGTGACAAATACACATCGCTGTGAGGAATCTAACGCAGATGGATTTCCTCCATCAGAGACCACAAAATTGAGAGAAAATTCTATTGACTTCATAAGGCATAGAGAATCAGAAAAGCAGCTGGGACATAGATAAGATTAGTGCGTTTTTTCGTTTTTTTTTTCTGCAATAAGACCCAAAACTGAGAGAAAAGTTCTGCAAATGATGAATCCGTTTTCTATACTAAGTTTCTCAATCGAAAACGCAAAAATGATTCTACCTAGCCCCTAAGCGCAGATTCAGAAGCTTCAACTCACAGCCTTCAGAGTCCTGTATCTCCTCTGCCGAGCAATATTTCTGAGTGTTCAATAGCTCAATGAAACGCAATTTTTCCCCGTAATCCATATTTGTCAACCCAACCCCACTCGTGCTCGGACAATGAGAGAACGATTAATGAAAGTGTCGCGAAAAGAAATTTCGCTCAATTTCGGTCTTCAAAGCGATTTTTGAGACGTTTTCAACAGGAACTCGGTCTTTTCAATATGAAATTCGTTTTCAACGTCCCAAATAACGTATGAAAACATGTGCCACACAAGGGTTAAATGTTGTTCACAATTTTTCGGTCTGAACTCGACCACTTCTGAGTCCTGAATCTCAGAAACCTAGGTATTTGGAAACCGAGTCATAGCTCGTTCAAGAGGCATTTCTCTCTAGTTTACGCAACATTTCAAAACTCACTACACAAAGTCGAAATGAGGAGAAAGTTCATGAAAAGTGTCAAAAAAGTGACATTTTCCGAAATAACGGGCCTGAAAAGCGTTTTTCGACAAAACAAGATATGGAATCGTGCTCAGCGTCTAAAATTACATTTAGGAACCTGTATCACACTCTACCAAAAAGTGTTTGAAAAAATGCGGTTCCGAACTTTGGGTAACCATAAAACCGTGGGAACCCGTTTTTTCGCGCCCATTTTTTGCTGCAACACCTCATTTGTTCCGGCCTACCGTTGAGCCAAATTTGAGATAGGGTTAAAATTCCATGTCCGGGGTCAACTAAAATCTCTCGCAAACGCTGTGATAAAAAGGAGCTGTTTGTGTGTGTGTGTGTGTTCGTAAACTTCCCCCCACTATGAGCGGGCTCTCCCCAGGTGCCTCACTGATAAGTGATAAGCACTGATGGGTGCCCCCGGGGTATGCGCATATCTCTGCGTATCGCTCTGGCGCCAGGCCTTTCCGCCGCCAGGCGCCAGGCAGCAGAATTTGACTGGGGCGAACTCGGAAATTGAGAAGGGAGAGAAGCCGGTATTTCTACTCAATTTCAGTATTCTAGAATGTTCCATTGTGTACTTCGATAGCGCAAGATGTTTCGCGAATATTCTACAAGGAAATCAGAAGTACAACTGTATCAAAAAGTAGAACCCTCTGAACTCTTGCGACGCCTCGAGGCGCGCAGCCTAATCTTGTAGTTATAATAATGCTTCATAGCATGTTCTCGAAATCGTGTTGGTAGCCCCATGAGCCAATGTCAGCGAAAATGAGAAGCGAAAATGAGAAGCCACTCATTTTTTGAGTAGTGAAAACTAGTGTGGACAAAATGACACTCGAGCGGTCAAGATAGAGGCAAGAGAAATGACACAGTCATAAAGAGCGACCAGCTCGCCCCCGGCCTGCATATTTCACTTTCGTCAAACTCGTGTCAAAAAATGTTACTTAGACCAACATTGATAGTAAAAGAAGCTCTCGCCTCTCCTCTCTTCATTCTTTTCTTTTTTTCTTTTTTTGTGAGTATAATATGAGAGGAAGTTCCACCTTCCACGACAGAAGATTTTCCGTATTTGATGAATCTTTGTCATTCCAAACTGGCTTTGTCACCCAAAATAATACGAATTTTCATTTCAAATTGTCGCGATTTTGCAAATCAGCCGACAATCTCTCTACGACGGATTCGTCCAAGCTGCGTGTGCAAGCCGAGCCGAACTGGGGCGATGACGTTATCCCACAGTACATTGGACGGAGATTCTCAAAGTCACCCTTGATCAGCAACTCCGCTTCCATCTCTACGCCGAGAAAAACCGCAAAAAATGACTTACTCGCACAAATGCGCTCAAGGCCCTCACGGGCGCTGATTTGTAAAACAAAGAGGATCTGCTACGTTTCTGAAAGGTCACGGTGTCCTACGCGGCTCCGATCTGGCGCCTCTCAGCGTTCCACACATCGGCCCATCTTCTGCAGATTGTGCAGAATATTGCGCTCCGCACCGCCACTCAGCATCTGCACATTGAACGCAAAATGCTGACTGTCCAGGACCACCAACACATGCTGACCACACAATATCTAGCCACAGCCATAGCCAACAATGAACACCCCAGCCTACAACGAGAAACGATGCATTAGGCTGAGCCTCTATCACGCGCCAGTGAAAATTGAAAGTCGACATGGGCTACCTTCGGCAGGGGTCCAGCTGCCAAAAATGTTTTGCGGGCTAACATCCACCGCCATCACGTACAGAAAGCTCTCAGTCAAGCGGCCCCAAACAAAATATGCAACAGCGAGCCCCCATCTCCCATCGCACCGGAAGTGAAACAGTTGCCTCGCTGTGCACGATGCACTCTAGGCCAGCTCAGCTCCAGCCACGCTGCCTACCACATGAGTACCAGCACCGCCTGGCCGACACAGTGCCAGAAACCTGTCCGTAATGCGGCCAGCAGCTTCATAATACGCTCCATTTCTTCCATTGTCCTGCGGACCCAACAACCCTCGTCTTCACACACACACCTGGCTGAATCTCGTCTGAGTAGCGGAATACCTAGAACCGGGCTCGTCCGCCCAAAAAACAACCTACTTTTTTTGAGTTGCAGAAACGCAGCGTAACAATAAAAACACAACGTTGCAACTGGCAACTCTTTTCACCACTCTAGTTCAGAATACCAGAGGCCCTACACACTAGAACGTCAGAAAATGGGTGACAGTGTACAACTACTGGGGTAGTTGAGTGTACAACTACTGGGGTGGTTGTACACTGTCACGGCTTATCGCACCCCGACTTGAAAAAATCGGAGTGCAGTAAGTTACAAAAGACTCTGGCCGGTAGTGGGATTCGAGCCAACGTGTGAGGGATATATACCAAATGTAGGCACTGCGCAATTCCACCATGTGATGTTTAGTGGGTTGAAAGTCACATAACATGAGGTGCCATTTGTCGGAGTGAAGGAAGCAAATGTCGGGGTGCGGAAGTCGCTAGCGACATGGTAGTTATTTAAACACTGATGGGTGAAAAGAGCACATTTTTTCGAAACCCTCCACTACCTCTCTTCTCCACTCCCTACCGTGTGCACTCTGGAGTCCCGCAAGGGAGTTGTCTTGGGCCTACCATATTCTCCCTCTATGTGAATGACATCCCCAGCACACTCCCGGCAGATGTATTCTGCTCTATCTACGCCGATGATGTACACTCTCTCTAACACATACACTATACACTCTCTCTAACATTCAATCCTTCCAACTTGCACTCGATCGTCTTTCCACTTGGGCACTAACCTGGGGTCTATCCATATCACCATCCAAGTCTGTCGTTATGATTCTCGGCAAACATCCTCCTTCTCATCCTCCTTTTACAATCCAGTCGACCTCTATTCCCGTCGTCACCCAAGTTAGAGATCTAGGCGTAACATACAATAACCATCTTGATTTCTCCCAACACATCACATCCATTTGTAACTCAGCTTCAGCCAGATGCAACTTTGCACTCCGATCTTTCCGTTCAAAGAGTCCCACGCTGTACGCAAGATTGTTTTGTACATACATACGCCCAATACTTGAATTCTGTAGCGATTTATGGAACAGCGAAAAATCAGCCCATGTCAAAAAAATTGAACAAGTACAACGCTCCTTCACAAGAAAAGTCTTCCAACGTTGCTCCCTAACCCCTACGTCATACCAAAACCGCCTCCTACTTCTCAATCTCCCTACACTCGAAAGCAGAAGACTCGTCAACGATCTCACAACTATATTCAAAACCTGGCGCTGCTTTATTGATCTCCCTGCCACCTTCCTGACCCCGTCCCCCGTCAATAACCGCCTCCGACATCCTCATTGCATCCGCCCCTACCACAAAGTCCCCTCATATCCCCCTTTTATAGTTAGTAGAGTAAGTAACATCTGGAATCACCTACCACACACAACAGTATCGCTAACCACCTCAAACTCTTTCCGCTCACAGATACAAAAAATCATAAATCAACCTTAGCTTTCTTTCTTTTTTTAAGACATCAACCACTAACCCAATAACCAAATAACAGACAACCGTTCATATAGTATTACTTATTCAATTTTCGCTCCTAGTAGTGCGATCACAATTTATCATGTACGAACCTCATTTTTTTCCATCGCTTTTTACCCTACCATTTCCATGATAAAACTTTTTATTATTATTATTACCTCTTTAGTAAATGGGGGTGTCCGAGAAGAGGGAATCTTTTCAGTGCGAAAGTGAGAAAAGCTTTTAGACAGGAACCACTTGGAATATTTAAAGGAAGAAGAAGTGAGAACTCGAACTTTCTCGAACCTCTGCATGTTGGTCGCCGCGTGGTGGAAGGAAATAGCGTCACTGCTGGCGCCGTCTCCCATTCTTTGGCGCTCAAACTGATGCCATTCGTGGCCGGGCGCCCTACCCCACGCCTCTCGGCGCTGGCGCTGAAAGAAGCTCATTGTTTCTTAGGATGATAACGTCTCACTCACTCTCCCTTTTCGCCCAGTGTAACAGTGTCGTGATAAATATTCCATGCTTTCTCACTTTCTTACATGGAAGGCAGTATACTCACGTTTTTTTCAGGATACGTTCCTTCTATCGCTACTCGAATGAAGATTCAGTAACTGCAATGAACCTTTGAAATGCCGAATCGTACTTTTCCATTCCTCTTGTAGACAGCGAACCCTCGAATCGTCAAGTCAGCATCTGGAGACAAGCTCTATCGAAATGATCATCTTTCTCTCTCTCTATCTCTCTCTCTCTTCTATCTCTCTTCAATCTTTTTCTCCTGTTTTCATACCTGTTCTCATGCTCCGACCTCATTCATCCTCAAGCAGCAATCATCTTGTACCGCTGCTCGTAGCTTAGCGCTGTAGCGCATCTCGCTCTGGTGGACAAACTAGAGAACTTGGCTCCGTCTTCTGAGGCGCATTTGCCGAGGCGGCGCTCTTCAGTGCAGCGCTGTTGTCCATCATAGAAGCAATGTATGCAGCAACGCTCTCTTGACGCATATGCACTGTAAGCAGACAACTTTTCTGAGCTTTTATCATCCAGAAAAATGTTAATTTCTCGAAAGACTTTTTCAATGCTTCAACTTTATACTAGTGAGACATTCTGAAGAACAAGGTAGCATAGTGTTTTCCAGAGCTGGGAGCACGTGGCAGCAGGCCTGGCCCACACTGAAAGGGGAGGGGGGTGAGTTCACCTCACGAGGGCAAGGAGAGTGTGGGAAAGTGGAAGGGAAGCTGCCCATTACCAGTGCAGGCCAGGCTTGTGCGAGGAACAGAATTTCTGTCCGGGGAGAAAGACCAAAGTCGAAACCAGTCAAAGTGTTAAAAAAAATTATGCAGAAAAACCGCCCGAGTAAACTTGTGAGCCGCGAAGAGAGTACTTTGTTACTACGTAATGAAACTTGAAGATGGTGAAAACTTTTTGAAATACTGTTGGCTCCGTTACAGTAACCACCTTTTCCGAGAAAAAGGAGACTGGATTATCTCGGAGCAAAATGTACCTTGATAACAAAGCTCTTCTCTGCTTCCATTCTTTGCCTGCTTGCGTGCATTGAACTCATTGATGCGAGGCGGTGTAAACACCTATAATACAATCAATCAATCAATCAATCAATCAATCTTTATCGCACCGGAATGGTGGATGGTTAGATTACAGTAGGAAATGGTTATGATGACGCTAGCAATAATGAATAAATATAATGATGAGAACTAGGGTGGTCAAAAGCGTTATATTTAGCACTGTGCTAATTCCACTTTTTCATGTGATAACTGATTGTAGCTCCATCGTCAGGTATGATATTCCGGTTTGTTGAGTGCCACCTTGTAGCGCATGGAATTTTGCAGATTTTAAGTCTAAAAGAAGTGAATTTGGATTCTCTGTTCAAGAGCAGACTAACAGTTAGCACATCGAGTTTCTGATTTGCGCCGTATTATCCCCTGTGGTGGTCCACATCGTCACAATGAGTGTATTGATACAACACAGAGAATGATCCCCAGAACTCATTTCACAAGGCTGAGCTTACGAAACTGGGATTCATTGAAGAACAATGAAGTTACAGCCACCTATCACATGTGCTAACACACAAAAAAGAGAGTTAGCACATAACGCTTTTGACCACCCTAATGAGAACTAATATCGAGTATTTAGAAATTCAATTAACAACATTGCGGGCACGCATCTCCCTCTCTCTCTCAGAATTAGATTTGAGATACATAACCGTGGCAGCTTTTTCAATAAAATTTTGATGTATCTTTGCTGTCTGACAGAAATAAGTGTATGTATATAAGAATGACGCGCGGCCATTTTGAGGTCTCATGGGTAACCAATATAAATATCCAATCTCGAAGTGGGCAGGAACCTGTGTCCCTTCCACGTATATCGTGTTTGATGGTTTACAGCCTAACGTTTCAGAATAATGAAGCCTTGTGACTGTCGAGAGCAGAGTTCGCTGATCAACTTTTCTCGAGAGCTATCGTTCACACAGAAGATAATCATTGTCGTGCAAACAACTTCATTCAAAGAAGACGATTGGGATGTGTTGCAAATTTTTATACAAGCGCAATATAACATAAAACACAATGAAATGCTTGGATGTGAAAGTGAGAGAGTGGATTGTCTTGGAGAAATTTTGGAGAACAGACGCACTCTGAGCCCGCTCTATAGATGCGAGTCGCTTTGCTCATCCAGATCAAGTTCTGCCCAGACGTTGAACCGAATGTACGGATCTGAAAAGACAGTATT
>CAVOJK010000466.1:0-19036 GCA_963695495.1 Hololepta plana | reverse complement strand
GCGATCATTTTCGTAAGCAGTTATAACTCTGTCCGAAAACTCCTTTCTTTTGTTTTTCGTGTTTGAAAAATTGAATCGAGTGATAAGATATCTTATCAATCCGGGGGGGCTCGTTTTATTTCAAAATATCGTAGTGCTAATTTTTTCACACATAGCAGTTTAGTTTTAATTTCGAATATCGATGCGAAATCGCATCAAAAATGACTTCGCAGTGTGTAAACTTACACGAAATCGACATTATTGCAGTCATTTGGTGTTCCAAACATGTGCACACTTACTCTTTCGCACTCAGATGCAATCCTACATGATCAATCCTACTCTAATCGAAAATTCTGTTCTTCGGAACGCGAATAAAGCAGGTTTCGCGAAAAAAATTTCACATGTAGGCACGAGGGTGTGGTAACCACAAGTTCATGCGTTTCTGACCGAAAAGATGCCCGAAGGTTTGCCAAACTCTTCGCCATCGTGTCTTTAGTTGAGGGAGAAAGAGGAGAAACAGTCTACGTCATCTTCCAATCCGCTGACATCTGCGCCTGTTCGTGTCTTCTCGGAACGTCAACTACGAGTGCATCACATGATGTAACGGTTGGCTCGTTGGTAGAGACCGGAAAAAAGCAACTTTCGCGCCACAGGGACAAGAGTACAAACTCGTTATCAAAAACTGTAATTCATATCTCGTTTCGTCCTAGGGCTATTATGGTCAAACTTGGCAGATTAGTTCATAAGACTAATATCACCGACATCCCGAATTTCAGCAAAATAGCCTCAGGACGAAGCGAGATATGAATTACAGTTTTTGATAACAAGTTTGTACTCTTGTCCCTAGGGCGCGAAAGTTGCTTTTTTCCGGTCTCTACTCGTTCGTATGCTTTGCTACATTGGCCTCTCCGTGGTGCTAACAATAAGTCTCGGTTTTTGATCTGAAACCGATGGTGCAACCGGAACCGCTTTTCAAAGTGGTAGGAGTCCCATATGAGCCATCGAGTGGAATGCTTTATCCACCCAGAAAATTGTTGCAAATCGGTGACTTATATATTCGAGAGCCAGTTGGCCAGGGGCTGGGTATTCACAGCATCACTTCCCATGTCAACGTTCCCCTGTTCACCTATTCATTTTTTCTCGCACGAGTAGGCGTAGATTTCAGCGGTTTGGAAGATAACGCAGATGGTTTGACTATTTCTTCAACTTCCCCTCCACACGAACGCGATGAGTTGGGCGAATCCACGTACGGTTTTTCGGTCAGAAAGGCTCCTCTCTGCATGAGTTTGTGGTGTCCACACCCTCGTGCCTCCATGTGAAATTTATTCGCGGAACCTACTTTATTTGCGTTTCAAAGAACAGAGAATTGTTGATTAGAGTTGGATTGATCATGTATAATACTGTCTTGAAATATAGTACAGACCGAAAAGGTGGGAGCGCTTTTGTCAATTTCTCAAATTGACGACGGATGGTCGGAAGAAACAAACAAAGTGGTTTTCTGCTCGCAGAAGACCGTTCTACGAGCTCATTTCGATGTGAGGCAGAGAGAGAAGTCTGATTCTGCTCTCCAAAATATTATTTTACGGATTTATCATCCGGCGCCAGCGCTATACATTACCGCTGTGCGTTTCGAAACTTGTCAGAGTACGGTATATCAATGTGCGCCATTTCGTATTTCACAGTAATTGGCACACCATCCTCTTGATTGTTGAGCTAGCGTGACGTTGTTCAATTCAGAGGTAAGGTGCAGCGCTGGCACCAGATCATAAATCAATAAAATATTATTTTGGAGAGCAAAATTAGACTTCTCTCTCTGCCTCATATCGAAATGAGCTCGTAGAACGGTCGCCTACAAGCAGGAAACCACTTTATTTTTTTCTTCCGACCATCCGTCGTCAATTTGATAAATTGTCAAAAGCGCTCCCACCTTTTCGGTCTGTACTATAACTAAACGATTTGCGCAAATCATGCAACTCAAACCACAACTTGCTTCATACTGAATGGGTGAGGTTCATCCATTTTCTCAACGTTCAGTAATTCAGTGATCTGCATTTCATCAATTGCAACTGAAATTCGAACTTGCATTCGAAGCGAGTTCCAACGCCGAGTAATTCACACCACTTTGCGCTTCGCAACAGTAACTCGGTCTTTGATAGACCATTTGAGTTGCAGTTTTTTGCGCAAATTGTCAAGTTATTTCATGACGGTATAATAGGATTGCATCTGAGTGCGAAAGAGTAAGTGTGCACATGTTTGGAACACCAAATGACTGCAAAAATGTCGATTTCGTGTAAGTTGACACACTGCGAAGTCATTTTTGATGCGGTTTCGCATCGATATTCGAAACTAAAACCACACTGCTATGTGTGAAAAAATTAGCTCTACGATATTTTGAAATAAAACGAGCCCCCCCGGAATGGTAAGATATCTTATCACTCGATTCAATTTTTCAAACACGAAAAACAGAAGAAATGAGTTTTCGGACAGAGTTATAACTGCTTACGAAAATGATCGCCGTGGTAAGATTGACTTGCGTACCAATTTTCAGCTTTTTAGCATCAGCCGTTCGCCTGTTATGAGTACCCAGTGTGAAAGCTTCAGCTGGCAATAACTCACTGATATCAAATTTTCTACATGCGAGACATGGCTCATTCGATTCGCGAAGAAAAAGCGCAACTTTTTCTCATTGACACTTTGAAATCTATTTTTTTCATGTCCCGGGTGGCTCCAATATTGAGAATCCTTACGCATTCTCACTCATATCCGATCGGAGTTCATCCAAGCCCGTCCGTTGGTGTTCTTTTCAATGCAAAGTTTGGCCGCTCTGCTGTCGCAAGTGTATTCGGACGAACAATTTATCAGCCTTCGGAAAAATGTAAAATAAAGTTTGGTCGTTCAACTCACTCGCTTATGAGAGAACAGTTGAAAGCAAATTACTTCCAATTAGAAGTTTCCCGATGTGATGTGAAAAATGAGAGGATGTAGAACATCTGGAATGAACAGATTGAGAAAGCAAGGTAGATGAGAACATCTTGGTAACCATAACAGCCGAGTGTCCACAACAATTACTCTTCAAAGTGAAAATTATAGTCGACCGAGAGCCGTATGTCTGACAGAGACAGGCTACCAGGCCGTACCGTGTCACACTCTCTGTTCTTCATCAAGCGAAAACAGGGAAAGAGATTCACAGCAGAAAATATCTCTCCTTCCCTCTGCTGAACCATAAATTGTTAAAACCCCCTCCCCACGAAAATAAAAAAAATTTAAAAGGGGAGATGTTGGTTTTGCCCTGTGATGAAATCGGCCGTCCTGTTGTCTCAAGTGGACCCGGTCGAATTTACGGCTCTCAGCCGACTGTAGCTGTTTCGCTGTCTAGAGTAGACTCTCGGTCAGACATACGGCTCTAGACGAGGAATAACGAGAATAAAAACAGATGGTATAACAAGTTACCGGAACATTGTAACAAACTCCAGTTATAATCCAGTTACTGAAAAAATATACAATATGTGAAAAGATTTTTTCAATGGTTTTCCATTTCAAAGTGAGTAGAGTGCTGTTTGAGGGAGGAGTTTCGCTCGACAGTCGATGATGGCCAAAACGTCATGTTTCACATGGAAAATGATGAGAAGAAGAGAGAATAAGGATGAAAAAAGAGGAGGAGCTCCAAGGCAGCTGCAGAGATAATTTGAAAAAGAAAAAGAAACTAGAAAGAACTTCTGCTCTAATAGTAAGCATTTCAGATGTTTTTCATCTGAATGAGAAAAATCCCTGGGAAATATTCGATAGTTATGCTTATTGTAAGGCACCAGGGGATTGTCACCAGCCGAAAAAACGGAAGAACTTTTATTACATTCTCTATTACATCGAGCTCCAGGTATGAATCATTCACAAGTTAAGCCCTGTGTGCTCGCTGCGAAAGCGGAGACGCCTAGGAAATAGCCACCCTCATAGCAGCCGAGGACGTGGCCACGATCAACACCGTTCAGCTTCTGAGTGAAATTGGGTTCCACACCGAAACCAGTTTCACGAAGTCTGTCAGAGTCCGACAAGGTACCAGCGGACTCATCTGGACATAGAGAGGAGGGGGAGAGGAAGAGAGAGAGAAAAAAAAGAGAGAGAGAGAGAGAGAGAGAGAGAGAGAGAGAGAGAGAGAGAGAGAGAGAGAGAGAGTACTTGCGCAACTCACAAATTGCCTCGCATCACCGGGCACACCGCCACAGCGCTTTGCACCTGTCGCCTCTCCTTCGGCTCCCGGAATGGAAAGTGAAGGACAGTTATCTGAAGCACGGATAAGCTCATATTTCGTATTTTTCCGCTCCCCCGAATCAACACTTACCAGAAAACGTCCACTTTGTAACTGCCCCTTCAAAACTGGGACTGATTCAAAAAAATATCGAGAAAGTCACCGAATCGAATGCAGGTGACATCTATGACATGGCTGTTATCATTCATGAGAAATTGCTGTGTAACTGCGTCGCACTTGAGATAGGCCATCGTTCCCGACCAGACCAATGTCCGTCTGAAAAATTTGTTCTTCTGATTTGGGCTAGTATGGTTGAAAAGCATGGAGCTTCTCGGACAAATCTTTGACGGCTGAAAGTGAACCTGGAACTGTTTGAAGACAATCAGCGAAGAAATCTACAGTACTTTTGCTCCGGTGTGTCAAATAAACTCACCCCAGTGTGCTCGAACTTCTTGCAAACAATACTTCTCTATAATCAAGGCAGACATATTTGACACAGCTATCATCTGTGAAGTCGAAAGTGCGAACTGCTGCCTGCGAATAGGGAATTCTATTTTTGTTTCGAAGGCTCGAAGAATGTTTGACCTTGATAGAACGTGTCAAAAACCCACTGAAAATTAGGTTAACCTACGCCACCCCGTACGAAGACTGGCGCATAATTCCAAATAGGGTGGTTATGGCGGACGCAGTAGTATCGCGCCTCTTCTCTATAGAGAGAGTTTACGGTGATTTGGAATTTCCAAATCACCGTAAACTCTCTCTAGCTCACCCTGCAGTGGATCGAGTGTGGCAGGCAGTTATCCAGATAATCTCGGATCAGAATTGGGCAGCTGGCACATCCTGTGGCTGAGAAGAGTGATTTTCTGGCAATGAAAAGAAAAAATACATACATAAGTTCGGAGTTTCGAAATCCAATTAGTTCCTCACTGAACTGTACCTCTTCTCATGACCGATTGATCAAAAGTGGTGAGGAGACAACTTTTGAATTTCAGCAATTGGCGATGAATGTCTCACTTTTTCCTCTGACACAGAATGCTTCATAGTTAGCGTTTTCAGTGAGCCAGATGGAGAATCCGTTCTGGAGAGTTTCCGATTCATACTCTAATCAGTGTTTTTCCCAGAAATGAATTATCTTGTTTCTGCAGAGAAATTTCACTCATTCCCATTTCTCTTTTTTTTTGTTGCTGAACAAAGATCAAAACATTCAGAAAAACCCCTGGAGCTCTCCCAACGAACTCCATAAGCTCTCGCATCACTGTTCTCAGGAGCTCCGCACGATGCTGCATTATGCTGCATTCCGGTGAAGACGCCCGTAGCAACGTTCTCTGGAATGATCTTGAGATTTGATAAATTCGCTGACCAGATTTCGGTTTGCCAAACAATAAAATGTGTAGTTTGATTGAAAAACAAGTGAAAAAGCGATAACTTACTCATGATCAGCTCGTGATCCTCCGGGCATTGGACAGAGTTTCCCGAATCGATGCTGATTTCACTGCTGGCGGCTGCGTCGAGCTTGTCTCCTGAGACGAGTTTTTCTCTAAATTGAATCTTTGAAACTGTGTTCTCCTCGCAGAAATCAGCAGGGTTGGTGAGAGAGAGAAAGAGAGAGGGAGAGAGAGAGAGAGAGAGAGAGAGAGAGAGAGAGAGAGAGAGAGAGAGACTCACTCAAATTATCCGAGACGAATGCAGAGTCAGCAGCGTTGCCTGCTGAGATAGTGCCGCATGATGCTGGAAATTTTATTCGTCATTTTTCCGGATCGGAAAATTCGAACGGGTGGATATCGGGAAGTTGGAAGCATTTTGAAACACTTTAAAAAGGCACATGGACAAATATCTGGGAGCGGCAATCGTTCAGGTGATAAACTTAGCTCACTGTATTTGATACACGCATATTTTCCTTCTGCTGCAGGAGCATAGTTGTTTCCTGTAGCCACCTGCAGACTTTTTGAGCTGATCATCAGAGGATCAAACAATCAACCGATCACTGATATAGCTTTAATCAAACGGGAGCCGTATATCTAGCCGAGATCATTTGAGACAAGCCACCAGGCGGTTTCATGTCTCTATCTCCAGTTGGACATACGGCTCTTGGACAATTATAATCATCTTCGGATAGTGAAAAATAGAAAACAGTTACATGAATTGCTCACCGGCGAATATTCATCAAAAATATCAGCTCTTGAACAAGTGACAGAGAGCTTTGAAGGGTAAGTTGGTGCATCTCTGAGAAACTTTGAATACTTTCTGAAGAACTTAGCACTGGGAGCGTTGGATTTGGAAGCAAAAGTACAGCTTCATGTCAGAAACTCCAAAAATAAGTTTTAGGGGTGGGAGCTGTTTTCCCGATTGGGAAATGGTCTCATGAATCACCGTCTCACCCGTCGAAGAGTCGTAGCATGTATCCTGGATTGCAGTAGAGCGTGTTGGAGCATGTCTGAACGATAACTTCTGTGATGGTTATCTAGAGTGCTCGTCAGAAAACGTACACTGTCTACTGGAACGGGCAGGAGCGGAGGCGGGAAGTTGCCATCGAGTAGAGGAGTTTCGCATTGGTCTGATTCAAGATCAGTTTACAGAAGAGGGAGAGGGAGAGAGAAGGAGATAGGAAAGGAGAATTGTAGAGACGAGATAATCGCAACTTTTCGCGCCAAAGAGAAATGAGTACAAACTCGTTTTTGAAAAACTGTAATTCATATCTCGCTTCGTTCTGAGGCTATGATGCTGAAATTTGGGGTGTGCGGTGATATCAGTCTTATGAATTATTTTACTAACTAGGGAAGTGTCTTTGGTGTAACTGAGATTGAGAGTAATGACCTATATTTTCTAAAAGCCCTTGTTCTCAGGATCTCAAAAATGTATAGCTGAGGTGCTAAGGGGCCCTCTGAGTATTTTTTATCGATTTTTGAAAATTCACTTTTTCAACACGGAAAAGATCGAAAATGCACTGTGTTTCAGCCTTGAATCCGACGTGAGAATGACTGGTACAATTACAGTTTTTCTCTTCACGCAAGACATGGATTGTTGGTATAGTGGCAAGTACCCAGAGTTGTGAAGTGGAGGGTGTGAGTTCGACCCCCGTTGCCGTGTTTTATCTTTTTGCTGTTTTCCTCTGGTTAATACTTTTTTGTTTCGGTATCTGATTTTGATGTTCTCTCATAAGAAGACTCTCGGAAACTCGCGGCTTTTGCACACTTTCTCATGGAACCTGCTCACGATTGATGAATACATTTGTGATAACTTGTTGAACAATGATTTTCGGATAAATAAGAACCGAGAACCTCACAACTTTCTAAATTCCCAAAGTGAGACCACATTCGAAACTGCCAAATGGAGACGGCAAGGGAACATTATGTCCGAGTCGTTAAAATTCCAGCATCGCGAATGCCAAGAAAGGAGAACCTACAGGAAAACTGCAAAAAGATAAAACACGGTAACGGGGGTCGAACTGACACCCTCCACTTCACAACTCTGGGTACTTGCCACTATACCAGCAATCCATGTCTTGCGTGAAGAGAAAAACTGTAATTGTACCAGTCATTCTCACGTCGGATTCAAGGCTGAAACACAGTGCATTTTCGATCTTTTCCGTGTTGAAAAAGGCGAATTTTCAAAAAACGATAAAAAATACTCAGAGGGCCCCTTAGCACCTCAGCTATACATTTTTGAGATCCTGAGAACAAGGGCTTTCAGAAAATATAGGTCACTACTCTCAATCTCAGTTACACCAAAGACACTTCCCTAGTAAGTTTGACGATAATAGCCCCAGAACAAAGCGAGATATGAATTACAGTTTTCCGAAAACGAGTTTGTACTTATGTCTGGGAGGTGCAGAGAGTTGCGGTTATCTCGTCTCTAGAGAATTGCCTTTGTTCAGAAATGAAATTTATGGAGAAGAAAATAGTAGAACGAACCAGCTGGAACTAGATTCGTGTCCAGAGAAGGGCATGGGTCCTCATCACGAACGCAGCCGGGATGGCAGAGATTCAAATCTGAGTTTTGTTGAAAAATCTCCCGATAATTTCTCTGGTGTGCTTCAGTTTCACTATGGTGCTGAACGTTCTCCGGAAACTCAGGAGCGGTTTCAAAGATTCTCACTATTCTGGGTAGCGCAGCCAATGTGAATCTCGCCTTCGTCACCGAGAATTGTTCTGCTGATATTCCAGGTACGCTGAAAACTCGCTGACTTCAGAAAAACTTTGGATTTACACAATTTCCGGTTTTCCAGTTTTCACAAACCTTGATCAAATCACAAGAGAGCGCAAAGGAGGAAAACTTGGCGTGTTCCCAGTTCTGTAAGAGAAGCTTCGAATGGGTCTCGAGGAGATGGTTGGAAACAATTAAAAAAATTCGAGGAATCACGTACATGGCCATCTCTGAAATATCCGGTGATTCTGCTGGGACACGTGACACGGAAGCCTGTTCTGCAGAAAAATTGTCCTTCGTGAACCCATCGTCGATGTGTTTTTCCCTCTCCAGAAAATAAACTGACGAAATATCTTCATTGGGCTCCGTGCAGCCTTCACACCACTTTTCAGCAGTATTCATCGGGAAATAGTTGCGTTTTTCTGAAAAATGATTTTTCCGAAGGCAAACTTCTCACTGGACTGAATTTGAGTGACAATGCTTTCACAGTGATGAAAAAGTAATCCGTGCAATTCACCCCACCAAAAATGTCCGGTTTCCAGCACTTTGGTCTTATCCAAAATGAAATGGTGAAAAACCAACTCCTACAAAGCACAGCATCATAAATGACGCCATCTTCGGTCCTGTAGACTCTCGGCGCACCGGCAGCGCTATATGGGCCCGTTTGAATCTCCAGAACGCGGTCTTCGGGAATCTGAAGAGCGAAGTAATAGTCGGGAAAGATTATTCAATTGATTCATGACCACTACTGTAGATTTTTCATTCAAGTCGGTTGTACCGGTAATTCAAAGCAGGAGATAAAGCTCGATTCCGGTCAACTTCAGGTCTTTTTCGGTTCTACGGTTTTACCGCTTCACTGTATAAAAAATGACCATCGACTGGCGCTGGAGATCTGGATCAGGAAAGGTAAATTTTTTACTTACTCTCACTCCCTCCACAGCAGGCGTTTCCACTTGATAGCCAAACATGAGATAGTCTGCTGTTTCACACGTGGCATAGCACGATGAATCAACGGGGGCCGGTACTAAAAAATTGAAGACTTGGTAGAGAAAAAAAAGCTCGGAAAATTTTCAAAGGGTCAAGTTGAACCATGCAAGCCATTTCTAATAGTGATGATGATTGTGAGAAAAGTATGAAAATATGTTCCAGAGTTCATCTGTTTCAGGTTACAACAGCAATAAGTGCGAGCGAGTTTTTGTGGAAGACCACTTCCAAAGAAAGTCTTCAATGAAAATCACAACTGACTGTAGTATCCATCCGAGAACAAGTTGGTTGGCAGCTTTGCATTTGCGTTAGCGTCCAGTCCGCATCTGGATGCGGACAAACTTGTTTTGTTCCGTTTCCCGGAGTTCCGGGTTTTCCGGAGTTTCAGTTTCCCGATTGGGTCTTTTGTTTGAAAAGGGGTCTCCAAATTATGATGGTGTAAGTGAAAGACGAACTGTGAATAGCAGCCGAAGCTATCGATATCATTCAGATCAGCGCCTTGATCGGTCCATAGCTGATCCCAGCAAGTGAATTGATCTGTCGTCTGATAGAGATCATTTCCAAGAGAAATTCTGTGATTCTGAATCAATCCTTTCAGTTGGAAACATTTGGAATCAAAGTGGATTCGGTCGAAGTGAACGTACCGAAAAAAGTCCGAAATTGCTTGGGCTGTATTCTCGCACGACTTTGACCACCTGAAAAACGCCTCTTTAGATGGGCTACATATCTCAAGAAGATCCTATCGAACTTCCAAATTTTCGATTTCATTACCCGCTCTCATTTCACAGTCAACGATTGTGATCCATCTGATTCCAGACGAGGGCAAAGTGCTCAAGAGCTTCGGAAATAAGTGATTAGTAAAATTTGATTCACATCACCTCTCCGACTCCACAGCTGGGCACACAGGGCATTTCCGCATCCAGAAATTGTGGATCTTCTAGCCCATCAAAGTTCGAGGAAGTCTCGAATTCGCATTCGCATTCTACTGAAATCATCGATCATCCATCGTCAAGACCGATTTCGCGAGTGACACACAAACTACGCAACTCAAAGATTAGAATGAGGCAGCTACTGAGCAGAATTCGCTAATCTGAAAGTCGGTTCCGATATCAACCAAGATGATATCTTTTGCTTGCTTCGAATCTTACTAACAAGCCTACGAGAAGCCTAGTTATAAGCCTACGAGAATAGCTGCCTTCTCATCAGTGCATTGTGATAGAAAAATCTCTTTGTCCTTGTATAACTCATTCTTTCTCCTCCTGAAAACTCGACAAACACGGTGGCTCTGGTGGCTGCGGAATCTGCGGATCCATCTCGTCTCCATGATGGATCGGCAGACACGATTGCACTCGAGCTGTGCACAGAAACAGGATCAGCAACGAATGGATCAGGAGGAGCATGAACATCTGATAATGAGCGATTAAAAACAATTTTATCACGGATTTCATGTATGAGCGATGGGTATAGGGAACAGACGCGAATCCAACTCAATGGCTTCAATTCGAGCCGGGTGGAACCAATGACCAGCCTCACGGTTTAAAAAACAGAAATGAATAACTGCTGAATGACAGCTATGGACAAGAAAAGAGATGCCGTTAGCTTGCGAAATTGGAACTCCGGATTTGAGGTTTTTGGGTAACGATTCAGGAAGAGTTCACGCGAGCGCCTCACAAGAATGAAGACAACGAAGGGATCAGGGTCTTTGGCTGATCAAAATGATCTACACGAGATCGCACTTATCCTTGATAAGAGGTCAATTTACCTGGACACTGCGCAATATTCGCCCCCACCTGTTTGTGGCCATTTTCGATCCAGTGCTAGGGGCAAGAGAACTGTCTCTATCCAGAGCTTTCCCTATCTCTTGCCTCCGCATTCAATCATGCTATCTCTCGTTCATTCCCTCCCATTTTCTCTCTCTCCCTCTCACTCTTTCCCTATCTTTCTCACTCTCCCTACATCTCTTCACAAGTTCATTTCGCACAAAGAAAGCCTGAAGGAAAAAGTTGCAGTATTTACTTGATCGACGATCTTCTAAATGTAGGTCGAAAAAAGATATAAACCTGGAATATGAGCCTGTGCCTGTTATGAGCGACCAAGAGCCGTGGGTGCGACTAATGTGAAAACAGTTGAGACAAGCTCACAGGCTGGTTCATGTTTTTCTCTGTTTTTCTCGAAACTGGCCGTTCTGCTGTCTCGAGTGTATCCGGTAGTCCTAATGGCTTTCGCCGGCTCTAGCGTGTTACTGTAGCTGTCTCTGCGTGCCAACATAACTCTTGCAGGACTCAAAATTCTTTTATCTTGTGATAAATAACAGTGAGAGAGAGAGAAAGGGAACAACACACGCACATAGCACAGAGAGTAGTAAATTAACAAATTGGCTGATTTTCATCACACACAAAAAACAACGAGATGAGAGGAGGAAAAACAGAATAATTTGCATAAAATTCTACATATCTTCAACTTGAGAAATAGAAACGCGTGCCTGTAAGATTTGATGATTGTACACCGATTAATTAATGATTAAAATTACTGAGATGGATGCTCTCGCGATGATGATACCACAGATGTGGGGTTGAGAAGGATTTGCATTTCGACAGTACTCGCTCACCTTCCAGCTACCCGAGCGCACTTTGCGCTCAGAATACGCAACAAATAGAAACAAAGATACTGTAGAAAACGCACTTTGCGCGTAGCGAGAGGAAGGCGTACAGAAGTATTGCGGAAATGCAAATACTTGCTCAATTATATTGTTAGCCTTGGTTACTACTCTATGCTTTCTTAGCGATTGATTGTGAGAACTTTTGCATAAATGCGGCCATATCCGTAGGTGAGAGTTGGCCTTTTGCACGGATCTGAGAAAAAGAAACGTGAGCAAACGTATATGGAAAAAAATCTGAATGAAATGGTGAAAATAAAGTATCACAAATTCAGGTATACTTATCCACATGCTGAACAACACGTTTTCGACCATTTTCCTTGAGAGAGAAGCAGAAAGAGAGAAAGAAAGTGAGAGAGAGTGAGAGATAGAGGAAGAGAGAGAGAGAGAGAGAGAGAGAGAGAGAGAGAGAGAGAGAGAGAGAGAGAGAGAGAGAGAGAGAAGGGAGCATACCGGAATTTCAAACAAGCTCACCTCCTCATACGACTTCATAAAATGCGCGCGATACTCTGGTGATAGATTCTGCATAATATCCATGCGATTCTGATAGAAGCGCTGGAGTAGAGCGGGCATCGTTTGGGGCTGCAAACATACATACTTCGAAGAGTCGGTCAAAACTATGTACCCCTAGCTACACTAGGATAGCTATTTATGTGAGAATCGCCTACAACCCAAGCTAATTTTACGACTTTTTGCCATGAACCAATTATGTAGGGTAGCTCTTTTCCGAATGAATGACATATCTTTTCGAAGTATGGCTGCAAAAACGTCCCTGTTCATAATGAACAATCAAGGAGAGTCACGATTCCACTTTATTGACAAGTCTCAAAACACTGGAACACAATCTTTTGATGCTGCACGAAAGAACATGAGCTATCGCGAAAAAAATTACACGACCATAAATTCGATTTGCTACTTTTATCAGTTCTAATAATAATTCCCGTTCATGTTCGTACTGTGTACTCTGCCGCAGAGACACAGTTTGAAAGGAAAGTACAAAATTTACAGGAATCTAGGGCTTTTCTCTATCGAGCTTCACAGGTTCAGTGACATGAGCGCAAGTACTTACCGTAATTGCCACAGCGCCGGCTCCTAGCGCCAATCCAGCGGACGGCGCTGGCCCAGCCACCTTCTTGCGCGTGAAGCGACGACCGCGCCGACTGCTCTTTGGCTCATCGTCCTCACTGCAAGAGAACAATCAATCAATCAATCAATCGAATTATTCATCATACGTTCCAATTATTGAGTGATTGAATCGCGGCACAAAGAAAGAAAGCAAGTACGAAACATTTTCGATTACGTGATCACTCACAATCACACATTTTCCATGAGTGTCCTCTTTCCTAGTCAGCGTATTTCTGTTCAGGTTCCCAAACTTTGAAAATCGGAGAGGGTCCAACGGGAGAATAAGAAAATCGAAATGGAATAGATCAGAATAGGGGCATATTTACGTTCCGATCCTCGCAATTCAATTTTACTGCTCATTTTTCATTCGTTCAGTGGGCAAGATTTCCGAAATACGGACGTGCCGGAGAACATGTCAGAAATTGCTGCTGATTCCAGTTCTAAATCTTCGAAAAGGAAAAGTAGTACGAGAAACAAAAAGAAAAGAAAAGCATGACCAACCTGCTCGAAGACGACGACGAAGTCTCGCTCGACTCCTCTTCACTCTCCATCTCGCCATCCTCAAGCTCTCGCCGCTTCCGCTCAGCCTCCGCGTCTGCGGCAGCGGCCGCCGAATCCGCGGATCCGGCTCGCGTGGCTCCAGTGGCATCTGCGGTCCCGGAGGCGCCAGCGCCAGCGCCTCGCGCCTCAGCCATCAGCTTGGCGCGCTTCGCCCGGCGATTCTCCTTCTTGGTCTCCTTGGCGGATGGCCTGATGAGAGAAGAGAGTGAATGGGAGTTGAAAAAATGCCAAAAAAAGAAAAAAAACAGCGGTTCCGTTTTTTGCAAGAAAAAGGAAATGAGAAAAACTAATGAGCATATTTTTGAAACGCACTTCTCCTTGATTGGCACAACAAAATTCTTGGCATCAGGAAATTTGTTGAAGCGCGCCCAGGAGTCGAAGGTGAGAGGAACGCCTGAAAAAAGGATGGACTACTGTAACCACAGTTTGTAGCCCTAGCCGTAGCTATAAAAACCCGTCGAAACACTAGTTTCTGTTCAGGAAACAAAAACTTATCGAATATTTCTCTTGACTTGGAGAAGGGTAAGAAAAAAGAAGCTCCAGACGCACCTCCAATTTTGACCTGCTGATCATCTTCCTCGACATCGAGCTCGCCATCTTCGGTGGCAAACTTCGTCCGTGCAGCGTCGAGCATTGCGCCGATGCCCAGCTGCACTCTGCACAGTATACTTCCAGAGAGCACGCAAGCATATTTCAGAGTGACCGGAAACTACCTACCCAAAGCTACTGTAAGATAGCTATTTCAGCTCAAATATTAACACATGAAATTTATCACATTTTCGTGGCACCGCTTTTTTCGTTGCTTGTGTAGTGTAGCTACTTTTTGGTTAACTGACATACCCTTTCGAACCATGTTCGAAAGGTCAGTAGAGTTTTTTGCAGTAAGTTTCCGAACAACACTTTCGAAAAAACGAATGAGAATCGCTGTTACTTCTGTTCCGATTTGGCTTTTCACATTCACCAACACTCAGGATCAATGACATACCAACAAAAAAAAATGAATCAGTGAATTCCGCAACTCAAAACCAACTATGTTCAGAACGTTCTTATCGGAATGAACGGTTTTTTCTACTCGGTTACATATTTCATACCAATTCTCATTCTTCACACAACCTTTCGAATTCTCTCATTATGAAAAATTGAGTTACTACAATGCCCACCCATGCAGCATAAACCTCCTCGGAACGAAAAGTACCGCTCACCGTCTCGCCGTCGCATCGCGGCCTCCGCGTGCTCGCTTCCGCTCACGCGGCACGGGCGCGAGGACGCGTGCTTGGAGCGGAACGCGCGTCGGACGCTCGACAAACTTCTCGCCGAGGCGCTGCTCCGCTTTCCACACTCTGAAAGAGTGAATTTGTTCCATGATCCGTGGGATGGAAAAACAGACACTTAACTCCCTCTCACACACACTCCAATCAAATCAACGGCATTTGCGCGCGGCAACATTATGTGGCCGCATTCGCAGAAATACAGTAGCCCGGAGCGAAAAGGGAGTTGATAAAGTAACTCGTGACTTTGAACCTAACCGGCCAACGATCGGATGAACCAGGCGGACTGTCGCTATCCGAGTTGAGGAATGTTATACTCTCATAAAAAATCAGTGTATCGCTCGCTTCCTCACTTGATCATCTCTTGAATATGGCGTCGCATCCAGCTCGATTCGCCAGCGTCTACGAGCGCCTTCTCGAGCAACGCCACGATTGCAGAGCGCAGCAGCGAATCGCGCACGCCACCGAGGCGCGATGATGCCTGCACAACCATTTCGTTATTTCATTACTTCAATCAATCAACTCGTGAAAATATTTTACAATAGAAATGTTGGCAGCTGTGAGTAATCGTCGCCCGAAGTTCTCGGTTTTTGTGTCTTCTTGGGAAAAAGGCTCGGAATGAAAAAAGGTGGAACTCGTTTTCGCAGAATTTGTATATGAGCAAACTCGTGAACATCCGGAGTTGAAAACAACTCCGTGAGTATCTGTCGAGACTCGATCAGAAGTGTCGCATGAAATCACCATCTTTTGCCGATACTAATTCATCTACCGAAACGTCTTCAAGCTGTGAGAGCTCCAGGCCAAATTTACAGTATTCCTTATTATTTTATAGGTAGCTACGCCCACGGACAAAAGATTATACCTAACCTCATCAGCAATCTCATACATCTCCTCCTTGCCATTGATCTCGGCCCAATTAATCTTGGCCGTTTCAACGATGGAGGTAAGCTGCTCGATTACGTCTTCGAGGGTGGCTTCGTGGGCGGGCGGCCCGGCTGGCAGGGTGGAAGAGGAGGTCGAGCCACTTGATGAAGCCTGTGGTGCAGATTTTGAGTATGGTAAATTCGATACACTGGATCAAAAGGAGAAGAACGATTATTGAATGGAACACGAAAGAACATGCTCGAAACGAAAAATTTATTTTGACGTAGAACTCTTCCTCCTTGTTCAATTCCATAATCTTCATTCAAGCCATAAAAACGGAGCAGCTTAGTCCCATTTTTTAAAAACCACTCTGAAAACTACTAACCTTGGCATGTTGTTGTTGCCTGTGCCCATGATGTTGGCTATGGTGATTGTGGTGGTGACCATGATGGCCATGATGATGGTGATGTCCATGGCCATGACCCTGGCTGCTCGAGACCGAGACTGGCGAAGACGCAGATGCGTGACGACTGTTAGAGTCGTACTGTAAAAACATACATTTTATCGCATGTAACCACGATTCCCCCCATATCATATCAGCCAATCAAACACTCTTTCTGTAATATTCTTCTCTTCCGAATCTATACTATATATAAAGGAGCTGTTTGTGTGTGTGTTCGTGTGTAACGTCCAACCCACTATGAGTGGGGCTTCCCCGAGAGGTCCCACTGATAAGTGATAAGCACTGGTAGGTGCCCCCAGGGCATGCGCATATATCTGCGGTATCGCTTTGGCGCCATGCCTTTCCGCCGCCCGGCGCCAGGCAGCGGAATGGTGTCTTAAGCAGACTCGAGAATTGAGAAAGAGAGGGAAGCCGATATTTGTACCCGATTTCAGTATTCTAGAATGTTCCATTGTTTACTTCGATAGTACACGATGTTTCGCGAACATTCTAGAAGAAAGTTCAAAGTACAACTGTATCAAAAGTGTAACCGTTCAAACTCTTGCGACGCCTCGAGCGGCGCAGCCTATTCTTGTAATCCTATAAAAAGTACTGTACCCTATGTGCTCCTCCAACGCCAACAGCCAAATCATCATCAGGCGTCGTAGCTCCGCCTCCTGCCTTGCTCGATGACGTCATCGATTGATGAGCATTGGCGAGAATTGGCAGATGCTGAGGCTTGTGCGCATCGCGCACCCACGCGATATACTCTTCAGAGGTGAGAACGCTGGAAAGCAAATGTCTTCTCTGTGTCACTCTCATTGATCGAATCAGACATCTAAAGGTATGTGGAAACTACATACCCCTAACTAATATGGGGAAGCTATTTGTGCTCAAAACTGACGATAAGAAAGCTATTTTCATGGCCTTTCTCAGAAACTTGGTTATGTACGATAGCTATTCTCGGTGTGACTGACGAACCCTGTTGAAGTATAGATCGAATATGTTGAAAAGAGGCAGATGTAATGGAAAACTATTGGAAAAACGTAGACTGTTAAAAAGGAAAGCGGAAAAATTGAACACCCTCTGATTCAACCTGAGGCTCAGAATAAAACGAACGTAATAGTGCTATTTTGCGTGCCATCACCGAGATCGAAGCCATCGCCATCGGATTTCGCTGATTCTGCCTGCTCGTCTGAAGCCATCACTACCTGCAATTCGTACTTGAACTTGAAATTCATGGATACTGTATACAAAATGAACTTGTCGAGGAGTACACTCTCTAATAATTGTTACAGCAACACGCTAAGATCAGTGCACGTAACTCGGAGAGAAAAGAGTAAGGGCAGAATGCGACATGAAACCACAATGAACTTTTCATCATTTCCGCTAATCACTATTTTTTTGCTTTTGAAAAAAACTGGATTTCTCAGCTCTGAAACTAGAGAAAAATTCTAAGAAGGAAGAGCCCTGAAAATACGTACCTCAGCCTGATTTCTCTTATCAGCTTGAGGCTGAATATTGACGCGTTCGATGCCATCACCGAGGATGGTACGCAGCAAGTTTTGATCGACCGACTCGATCAAGTTGAGCACGTAGATTGTTCGAGCCTGAAATGAACACTAAATCTTCTATAGTTCACTGATAAACTTTACAATCTCAATTTCACTCTTATTTGTCAACTATTAATGGAATTAGAAAGACCGATTTTCTTAAACCTCAGGGTTTAGAAAAACGTGGCAAACCTTGAGAGCAGCGTCTTCTGTTACAGAGAAGGAATGTGAGAGCTTGCGAACAATAGGCTCATCTGAAGGAAAATATATGAGACATTTTTCTTGCTTTTCGACTGAATTCACCGGTTATGCGACACAAAATGAGCAACAGTCAGAAGAATCAAGCTCGAAGAAATACGAGAGCGTGGAAACAAACTAACAGAAAGCTTTGGAAGCTTGGAGCTTTGCTGGCTGGCCATCAATCGTTATTTTGTGTGCCTCAGCGAAGAGCGATCGAGCCTGAATTCTCAATTTCTGTGAAGTCCTACCACTACACGAATCCTCCGCATTTTTACTACACGCTAGCTTACTCATTTTACCGGGAAACAAATTCCAAAAATCTGAAATTCGAACCCGATCGAGAAATTGGAAATTGATACGAACGATCAATGGCCGATTTCGTTTGATTTGAAGAACACAAAAACAACTACACTCATTTTAGTCGGGAAATCAAAAATGGAAAACTGACAAGATCAACATTCTCGAAAATGAATGAAACGCCGCCAATCTTGCCGCTGCCTTTTTTGTTCTGATCGAACCACATGTGAAACGATTCACAGCGCGCGAAAAGCTCCAAGAGCTGGAACAAAATTTATCAATCCTCTAATTTTAATTGAACTTCAATGAACAATTAATCAAATAGTTAGGAGCGATGAAAATTTGAAAGGAAACCTTTTCATTTATTCGCCAATCTCCAGGATGCCTGAGGCCGACGATGCGAAACTTGCGCTTCGAATCATTCTTCTCGTTACTAGCATCTTGACTTGATGAAGTTGTATTCTTGGCTGTGGGCGAGAGAAGAAGCGCATCGCGATTCTCGGCTGGATCTATCGAATGGACAGATTCAGCGGAGTCATCCACGGCGTTTTCCACCTCCGAAGGGCCATCTCGCATCCTGCGTGAAACAATAAAATAGAACAAATTATTGGGCATACGTAAAAACGAAAAACCTGATGAAACTCACATTTCTAAAGCACTTTACAATTTTAAGCAAAATTC
>CAVOJK010000464.1:0-21687 GCA_963695495.1 Hololepta plana | reverse complement strand
CGGGAGGCTCAGCGTGACGTGGCTCTGAAAACGCTCAGGTCCTCATCAGAAATTCACAAACCAGAACTCTCAAGAATGGTCGATAACCAACTTACCGCCAACATTGAGACTCGCAGTCGTACGAACTATGCCGTGATCATTGAATGCTTCGACAGCATACGAGCCGAGTGAAGCCAGCGATACTGCTGTGAGCCAGGAGCGAACATGCGGTGTCCGACTCCCATGTGATCTGAAAAACACTTGGATTAGTCCATGTATTGAGTATTTGTAGCAGAAGGTTGAGGCAACATGTGTTCGACAAATGTGAACATTATTACGTACCTGTACATTCTTGCTCTGTGCTAGAGGTAGTTCGTTGTGGAACGCACTTCAGTTCGGGCATCGGATAGCCAGCGATCTCAATCTGAAAAAGATGAAATTCAACTCAATTCCTGGGAGCCATATCTGTCGGTGCATGTTTCTAGTTGCATGACTAACTGTGAACACGACATCCTCTCCGAGTGGAGTCCAGACATCATGCAGGCAGCGAGAAAGAGCGCGGTGGTCCAGCTGGCTCGTCCGAATCTGTTGGATGTTTCATACTCTTACAAACTTTTTTCAGTTATGAAAGTGTCTGCGAAAGGTCGAAACCGGCGAAAAAACTCACCTCCGACCATGACGAAGCACGCTGATGTCGCTGTGCCTGTTGGATTCTGAGCGATGCACTGATACGTTCCTTGCTGAGCTCGGTGGACGGCTGAGCAGCTGAAAACGCAAAAGTTTTTCTCTGATTGGATACATATCCCACATTCAGGTTTTTTTCTTCAGATTCATATTTTCTTCTCCTGCGTTTTCCAATTTCAGTGCGAATTCCTACCGTAACCCTGCAAATGAGAACCAGCATTCTACCTGAGTAGAGCCTCGCCGTTGTCCTGGCGAGCCTCGGTCCAGCCACTGCCAGGGCTCAGAAGAGGCATGGGCTGGGCACCTTCCGCGTCCGGAATGAAAAGCCACGATAGAGTCGGCTCAGGTGCTCCCAGCGCCTGGAATTTCCAATCTCTTTCTCTCTCATGTCGGGGAGTGCACACCTGGAATTTCTACTTTTCGTGATCACAATGTCCGTTTTCCACTTCTAAATTTCGTTGTAATATTTTGCATGTTATCTCATGCACGCTCGATAGATATCCTACCTTGATAGTCAACGAGAGCGAGTGCCCGATGCCGACAGCCTTGTCTGTCAATGGCGTCCTTGAATGTTGGTGGGATGGGCGAGAGTGGGAGACCGTCGCCTTTACCTGGAATGATTTCGACTTTCAAATTTGTCCGGGAAAATTTTTTTCGAGTCCAGTTCGTTATTTGTTCTGAGCGAATGGAAATTTCACTGACCAACAACAATCTGCGTTGAAGTCGTGATGGAGCCTTCGGAATTCTCGGCGACACATTCAAAATTGCCACTCGTACGAACGAACAGCGCAGTCGATAATCAACTGATGCTCGCCATCGCCTGAAAATAACTCATCTCTTTCTGTTTCCCTACTTTGTATTTTTCGTTTCTCTGAGAGAACTTTTCTTCAGTCCATCACAATGAAAATGAAAAAAAAGAAAAAGATGACTCACTCATAACATCGTGACGATACGCTTGTTGGTGCGCAGAATCTCCTTTCCGTCTTTCTTCCACTTGATGTTCGGATGTGGGAATCCATCAACGCGAGCTACTAGCTTCACTGACTGGCCTTCTCGTACCTGTAAAATTTTTTAAATTTACTTGTTAACCTGATCACCTCATCAACATCATCATCAGGAAGTGTCTGGTCAGCAGCTACAGTCACCACAGTCGACCGTACCTCTAGATGTAGAGAGAGGAGCTCGCAGCCAACGAGGAGCGGATCGCTTCTCACCGGGAACAACGAGATGAGCATCAGCGCCTGAAACAGCAGGATTTTGTGTACATGCTCTCCGGGGTATTTTCCAGGAGGGTGAAACGTTTTAATCTCAGGCTCAAATTTCTCACCAGCAGTTTCAACCACAGCGAGCAAACACTGACAACAATCGACTCATGAGCATTTGTGGCTGAAAAGGACAGTTTTCATCGTATTCCCTCAGTTTAAAATTCGGGTGAATTGTGGAAAAAAGGTGTCGGTTCCGAGTCTCAAATAAAAAAAGGACAGACCAGTCAGAATGTAGATGCCACTGTCTTCGTCTCTCACATCAGTGAGCGTCAGCATTGCGTAGCCGTCAGCGCCGAACAGCACCTGGAAAAACACGTTTTGATGGTGCTATCTCACTTTTGTTCTCGAATCGCAAGAACTTACACACAATCGGTCTTGTCTGTGTTATGTATGCGAACATACCTTGACTCTTCTCGAAGAAGCGATGGGCTCTCCATCTCGCTGCCAGTTGACAGTTGGTTCAGGATAGCCACTCACGCGGCACCTGTAATTAGAAAAGGTGATTGTAGCTGGGACTGAAGACTCTCTGCTGACTGCACTCACAAACAAAATAAACCAGCTGTACAGTATTCTCAGGAACACTGGCAATTGTTCAACTCAGGTAATAGCCTCTTCCCGAATGAATGCAAAAGTCAAGCCCGGAATCTACCACATGCAACAGGGATCGGGAGCTTGGTTAGTTTTGGAATGAGGCTCTTATTCACCTTGGTTTCACACATTTTGAAGTTTTCCATTAACACCTCCCAATCAAAACTCACTTCAATGTCACGTTCTTGCCGCTGACAACAGTTGCAACTTCATCGAGTGGAGTCTCCACTTTGGGCGGACACTCTTTGGCGAGATCGACAATCTGAGAAAAGTAATGATACCGTAACCCCCTACCCGAGGCTCATTGTTCACAATCTCATCTGATTCTCACGATACTCTTCAACGATAAACGCCCAAAAAGACTCACATGAACTGCAGCTTGACTCGTGACAGCACCAATTTTGTTCTTGGCAATGAGCGAATATGCTCCAGCATCTTCGACCAAACAAGAGTGCACGATGAGCTTGTGCACGTTCTGAGTTTATCATGTTTACTCAGGATTTTCTCCGTTCAATCCAATTTCATCGGGATTACGCCCCATAAAAGTTCTCACTACCAAGTCCTAAAGGCATTTTCTTTTGATTTTTACAGAATTTGTCAGCATCTTTCCCTTAGTTTTTCATGACGTAGCACCCACCTTCTGGACGCCAATTTCGTATCTTCCGACACTCTCGATGCGTCGTCCATCGTGGAACCAGGCAACTTCGTCAGCACCCTGCACATATGTTTTCACTAACTCATCAACAGCTCAGGGTAGGAAATAATTCCAATTTTTCAAACAACTTCGGAAAGTGATATGGGAGCAGAGCCGATGGAAATAATTGCCTCAACTAACTTTAAAAATCTGTACACAATATTCCCATGTGCTTTCGTGTAGCTCTTTCCAATATGGGTAAATTTATGACTTTTACTGACTTTGGCAAATCAGATACAGTGCTCCCATGGGTTTTCATGAAGCTCACTTGAATATGGGCGATCAGAGTGAAATGTTGTCCGACATTCGCAGATTCATCGGTGAGTTGCTTCGAGATGACGGGAGGATTCTGCGAAAAAAGGTTAACATCAATACTCTCCAATTCGTGAACCATAAGAGGCAGCTCCACCCAGAAAGCGGTCTGGGAATTGGAGACAATGACTCACTCCAACAGAAGCAGCAGACGATGCTTCACTACCAGCGGGGCTGCTGGTACGTGGGGTGGGTGTGTCGAGAGCCATGCGCACCTGTGATCAGCATTTTTCCATGTGATAGCTTTATCAAATACGCTTTCCTTGCTTCCCAGACAGCATGTCATCCACCATTGTTTTCATTTCGTAGCAGTTCGGTGTTGTCTGAAAAATTACCTTGATATCACAAGTCGTAGCATCTTTGCCTGCATCATTCTCAACACGAGCAGTCACTCGTGAGGAATTGTTGTTGAAAGCTGTGAGCGAGAGAGATGAGCTTCCAGGCTTTGACTGTAACAAATTCATTCAGTTTTTCAGGAGATGATAAAATGACTCAAAATTCTCGAAGACAAGTTCTTGTCGACTACGAAAAACTTACATCGACTCCACTCGTGCACTCGACGTCATCTCGATACCAGCGCAGTGTGGCAGCAGCTGGAGTGTAGGTCACATTCAGCTGCGTCTCCTCGCCGTCATTGATTGACAGCTTTGAAGGCAGTGCCTGTGAATATGTTTGATTGAAATATTCACTCACAATTCAACTAATTATTTCAACTCTCTCTCTCCTCTTCTGCCATTGAAAAATTCTGTCTCGGTTCCAGGATCCGGGTTTTCGACGAAAAAAAAAACCTGACGATAGTACCTTGGTAATCTTGGGTGCTTCATCCGCAGGTGCAGTTCTTGCTATGCACTCGGCAGCGTCGCCTGTCGCCGAGTTTGTGATTCGGACGACGATCTCGGTTCCAGGCGTCATATTCTTGATGGATGTGGAGGTGGAGGAAACAACGCCATCTTCGATCCAGGTCGTGCTGTCCGGAGCGCGATGAGCAACCTGCAAAAAAGAACAAACTTTTATCAGTTTGAAAAAAAAACCATTGAAATAACTGGATCAGTGCAGATCAGTGCAACTAGATTAGGGTAGGTTTGAGCACCGGAAGTCAATAAATTGGTCAAATTATCAGTTGATTCTGCTCCACATGTCTAATCATACCTTGTACTGCTTTGCGCCACCATCAGGAGCTTCCCATGTGACGTGGATTGAATCTTTGTTGCCAGCATCGGATTGAGAGACGTTGCGTGGTGGACTCTGACATGTGAGAGGTTAAAACAGTTTCACTTCCTTCCATGATCCCTGAAAGCTGTTCAAAATTTCTTACCTTCTTGTCAGATTTCTTCTTGCTATCATCCTTGTCATCTTTCTTGATCTTCTTGGGTTTCTCGTCATCTTTTTTCTCTACTTTACGCTTGTTCACTTGCACCTCGAAGTTCTGGCGAATCTGCAATTACTCGTTTATCGAGATCCGGTGGGCTTGTACAAAAACACATGGTGGTTTTCGTGGTACAAATTCAAAACCAACCTTGCCCTTCTCATTCTCAGCAGTGATTGTGTACTGTCCTGCATCGTCGACAGAAATGTTGTCGATGTGGAGGGCGAAAGCAACACCTGACAAACGTTATGTTTCTCTCACTCTTTCTCTCACTCACTCTCTCTCTCTCTATCTCTATTTCTATTTCTCTCTTCCTCTCTCTAATTCTCCGTCTCTCTGAACATCATCTTTTTCAGAGCGATAAGTACAGCTTGCTCACCTCCATCCGAAACACAACGAATGCGAGCTCCGTCATCGAGCACAGGACGGTTATCCTTGAGCCAACACACCTATAACAAAAACGTGAAACAAAAACACAAACGTGAACGCATCCTCCAATCTGTACGAAACTTGATCATTTGACTCATTTCTCAATCCCAATATCTCTGATTGGAAAAAACTTACTTCCGGCGATGGTGTGCCAGAGATATCTGCAGTCACACTGAGCTTATCGCCAGTGGCTACAGTATACTTTGGCCGAGGCTCAACGACGAAGGCTGGGAGCGTGGAGGCAACAGGGCGAGTGGGGAGAGAGTCGAGACGAATCTGATGTGTTGTGGGTTTTCATTAGTTCTTGGGTGAACATGACTTTTGCTCAGAAATGAATACCAACCTCTGCAGATGAGTGCGTGTCGCCAAAAACGTTCGTGGCAATTGCAGTGTATGTTCCACACCTTGAAAAAAATTTTCCAGCTCAAGTCAGATGTTACTTTTAACTCTAAATGTTCCTCCTAGCTTCAGGACCAAGTGAAATGTAGTATATGACTCACAGTTCTTCGTTGACGTTGTCGATCTCAAGTGTCGCTATTCCGTCATCGAATCGTCGAGGGCGACGCGAATTGTCTTCAGCAGCAATAGCGCGACCTATACATGTGTTTTTTCGGGAAAGATTGCGTTCTGGAGAAGGACCGAAATCAATTATCTGGCCCTGAATGAAGAATGACAAGCGAGCGATATTAGACACGCTCCTCTGTCGGTGGTTGTAAACAGGCCCTAAACGATACTCTACTGGGACAGACAGAGATAAAGAGGAAAGTGAATAGAACAAGGGCTGCCAGCAGGCACGGGAGGAAATGATAATGAAGAAGTGAGAGAAGGGGCCGCAAGCACATCGTAGAGATAGTAGTTGAGTGGTTCAGTGTTGAGGTGAGCCATAACTCACCATTGTGAAGCCATGTGACATCGGGCTTTGGCTCACCGGCCACTTGACATGAGAGCGTAGCAGATGAACCGACCTAGAAAATTGTCAGCACTGTATCTCAGACCTTGTGCTTCACACTATCACAAGATGCACTTTTCATGGTCGTTCAAATCATAAGCTCTCACCTTGGGCACAACGACCGTAGCCAGTTTGCGGACAAACTGCGGCATCTTCACGACGTGGTCATCATCACCCTGAACATGAAAATTTTCCTAATTCTGGGTTGCAAAGACATGCTGATAATGTTGGAATTCGAAACTCACTCGAGCTTCGACAACGAGCGTCGCACGCGATTCGACAGTTCCGTGCTTGTTCGATACAATGCACACGTATTCGCCCTGGAAGAGAACAATTAACCGGACACTGTAGAGACTCTGATTTGGAAAATGATGGAAAAACTCTTCTCTGAGAACACTAGGAAGAAACTAAGCTTAAAAATCGAACCTGATGCTCAGGCTTGGCCTCGTACACCTTGAGGAACGCAACGCGACCATCGAAGTAGACACGAAGTGTGCGCGATTCGATGACGCGAGCGCCGTCACGGTACCATTCGACGGTGGGCGGCGGATCAGAGGCAGCTACTTCCAGCTGAAAACACGATATAGGTTCACAGGTTTCT
This sequence comes from Hololepta plana, assembly GCA_963695495.1. NCBI lineage: Eukaryota > Metazoa > Arthropoda > Insecta > Coleoptera > Histeridae > Hololepta > Hololepta plana. The sequence continues at coordinate 14,820 of CAVOJK010000464.1, read as the reverse complement.
CAGTATAACTTAGAAGTATCAGTCGCAAGAAAGGATAGAAAAGATAAATTTAACTCACTTCAAGCATCTCACGATTGCCCTCGGTTACGGTAGAATCAGCAAGTGGCCGGGTGATGATCGGTGCAGTATCAGCCTGCGTGTTGTTTCAGTTTTTTCATGATCATTGATCCCACAAGAAAATCCTTGGAATAATGCTCATGCCAGAGAGAAAGGGAAAGAGAGAGAGCACGTCGGGACAAATTTTGATTCAGCCAAATCGCTCACCTTCACTCGCGCAGCAGTCGATGGAGATCTAGCGCCAGCGGCTGAAGATGCGCGGCTGGGCGTTCCACCGCGACGAGCGCCGTCCGTTGAAGCGCCGTCGATGAGAGAGAGGCGCGCGTGCGTGAAGTCCTGTGTCATTTCGAATTATGATGAAAGTCAGTTGTCCATGGTTACTGTAGCCAGCAAATATACAATTGAAGAAGCCTCTGTTCTTTGGGTACTAGAAACAATAACGTGGATAGATGGAGAGACGGTACCTTTCCAACAGCATTAATCGCCTCTGCAGAGTATTCTCCAGCGTCGTCAGCGACACTCTGCATGATGTTGAGGCGAGCGTAGCCGGCACTGCAAAAAGGAATACTCTAATGGGGACTGGAGAATTTGAGTGAGTTCCCTGAGCACGGATTCACAATTGTTTTGCAGCAGCTGTTTGTTTCATGTGATACTTGTGAAATTTGAAAGGAGAATATCTGACCGATCCATGTACGATAGCATTCGATTCTCCATGAGCAGACGAAGGCCATCCTTATACCATGTCACTGCAGGCGTTGGCTTGCCTTCGACGCAGCACTCCAGGACGATCTGCAAACAGTGCATAGATCAAAAACCATTCTTTGCGATCATTCAGCCTTCTCTCTTTCTCTCTCTCTCCCTCTCTCTCTCTCTCTCTCGTTGTGGCAAACTAGAGAATCATTGGAACACCAACCTCGGACGACTCCGTGAATGACAAATCACGCAGTGTCTCAACGAATCGAGGCGGCTTGCGATCGTCCTCTTGGCCGGGTAGGACAGTCACGGTTGATGACGTTGTCGACGAGCCATGAACGTTGTCAGCCTGTGGTTTCGTGTATCAAACTTATAATATAACGTAGTCAATCTCTGGTTTTGTGTGTTAAACTCATATTGCCTTCGGAGCGAATTTTCGTCTTTCGGTGAAAAACTCACAATGCAGTCATAATTGCCCGCATCAGACTCCTGCGCGCTTGCAATCGTGAGAGAGCAGACACCAGAATCAAACTTGACAGTCTGCAATACCATATTCCCATGCCATTCAGAGCACATAATTCAGTCAGTTCTGTATCAAATTGTGCGTACCATCACGACGCAACTGTTCTGGAAAAACTGTGAGACCAATCAGAAAACTCACATATCGCTCAGTGTCGACATCCTTGCCATTCTTGGTCCAGCGAACGCGTGGGGTTGGTGTGCCAGTCACAGCGCAGAGAAGAGTCAGTTCAGCTCCACTCGGTACCTGAACAAGTTTTTTATTTGATCAATTGATTGAAGGTTGCATGAATAGGACGGGAATCAAATCGGTTGATAGATAAGTTCTAGAATGGGTACCAACCGGAATCCATTACCGTATACATGATATGAACAAAATTCTCAAAGAATTTTCGAGGTAGACGCACTTTGAAGCTACTCACCTGTCTAGGATTGGGCAATTGCATGCGAAAGCGCGGCGCCTTGGCGCTGTCAACCTTGCGTGAGCGTCGTTGCTCAGGCTCTGAAAAGGGTACATTCTAGCAATTTCAGCAAAATACTGAAAATACTATCATCGACCGAGTGAGAGAATAGAAAAGGTCGTAATCGCAGAGGGAACAACTCGGTTTCCAATGTGGGCAACTATGATACAGAGTAAAAGCCACAAGTCGCGTACCAGTGATAGCAAGTCTGCACGACGTTTCTGCACTGCCAACATCGTTCTTCGCTACGCAGCGATACTCTCCAGACTCCTCAGCGTATGCGTTGAGAAGAGTAAGCGAATAACGATGCTCCTGGAATACAGAACAAGTTGTCTTTCTCCCTCCAATTTTGAGAAAGGGTATACTGTAGACATAAATCGGGTATACAGTACCGCTGACCGATGTAAAAACAGACTCGGAGCTGTTGAGATTTCAGGACCCACCTGCCAGCAAAAAAGATGAGACTAACCTCATCATCGAACAGGAAACGGTAGCGATCGGAGTGCACAAGTTCGACACCATCCTGTAAAACCCAGTGTGTTCGATGAAATCTGATTCCGGAACAAGGGAGTATGCTCCTCCAGTTGAACGACAACATCTGCTTACCTTGTACCAGGAGATCTCCGGCGCCGGAATCGCCAGACAGCGTACTTCCAGACGCAGCATCTCAGTTTCGTTGCAGCGCATATCTTCCAGACCAACCTGAAATGGACAATTACGATACCGAATTGAACTTCATACGGGCACTTTTCGAGAGCAAATATCATGGGAGACAGAGAGTGACAATCAAATTTTTTCGTGTGACCATGCCTCTTTAGAATGAATATCGAGAGAGCTTACAGTGAAATCCGGTGCAGAGAGTCCATCAGGGACGACGACTGTAAGCTTGCACGTCGATTCGCACTGGCCGTATGGAGTGCGACCAACAACGCGCCACTGAAAAATCGAGTTTGAGCAGTTGATAAACTCAATTCACATGAAGGAGATGTCGAGAACCGAACATAGCAGAGACCTATCTAGGCAGTGATGATTACAGTGTGTGAGCTCTACTTCAGCAGAGAGGAAGAAAGAAGGAGAATCGAGAGAAAGCGGGGAAAGAGTGTACGCAGAGAGAGAGAGAACACGAACCTCGGCTTGATCTTCAGCATCTGCTCTGAGAATCGTCAGCTCAAACCTACCGATGTCGTGCTTCTGGTTGTACTTGTGATTCGTGCGTGAGATGGCATCACCGTTGCGGAACCTACAAATGTTTTCATTTTCGTTTCATCATAGTGCATGTCTGTGCTAAACTTTGTGCTGAGTACTGGGGATTCTACACTCGGATTTTACACTCACCTTAGAATTTTTTGAATTAGTAATTATCGAAACCTACCAAGTTACAACTGGCTCTGGCAGAGTTGTGTTGGTGACAACGAGCGTGTATGGCTCGCCGAGGCCGACAGAAGCATCCGCCAACTGCAAAAGTTTTCAATTCAATCATGTCTTCTTTTCTATTTTTCGTCTGAATCACAGAACAGTAAGAACTAGTATAATACATGCTTGAGAATACCGAACCTCATGATGGAACTTGGGTGGATCGAAAGTTTCCTGGAGTTGCAGCACAGCCTCTTCGGTTGGCTTCTTCTTTTTGGGCTCTGGCTTCTTCTTCTTCACAGGCTGGAGAGTATGTTTTCGAAATTCTTGGAGTTTGATGTCCACCAGTTGTTTTGAACGCCTCGTTGCTATACGAATGATTTCAATAGCCACGCTGGACAAGCTGTTCAAATCGAACGGGCTCACTCTCAAAGATCGCAAAAAGTTGCAAAGTGAGATAAGCTCGGTTTATTTGTGCTCAGGCAGACTATAAATATCGCTGCTTGTTGTGATGGTTACTCATTCAATCGAGAAAGCACTCTGTGATCATGAAGTGTGTGTTCGTCGTCATCGTTTCTCTAGTTGTACTCGCTTCATCAGCTCCTATCGACAATGAGAAACTCAAGGTTAGCCAGTGTCAACAAACTGGCCTATTCCCACTCACAAAGTCAGTTGTCAGTACAATATCCCAAAAATTGATCACGCTAAGTGGAGAGTCATTAATGTTGATCGCATAGCATAAGGAAGCTAACTTCACCCATTCCAACTAAGATCATGAGTATCTAACCGTGTAAAGTCTATGCTTTGGCAAGACTGAAGATCCAACCCCCCTTCGCAAAATCGTAGTATTTTGCAGCCCTACGAAACAATCATCTCCGAGATGGTTACTACCATGGTGGAGATTAGCAAGGTTGGTGGACGAGGAAATGACATCCTAACTAAAGATTGGATAACACGATGACAGGACCACTGCCCAGTCACCCCCGAGCAAGCTGAAACGATAGTTCGCGAGTTTGGATCTAGCCACTCGAACGTCGAACGATTCCTGACAGTGAGTCTCGACTGCTAGCCCATTTGAACATAATATATTATATATGCGGTATCGAATACGGTTTTTTTCAGCTGACACTCCAGGGATTGAAGAAGAGACTACACGATGGTCTCCATGACGATTCATTGTGCGCGAGCTTCGCTAGGCGTTTTCCAATTTCAGCTTAGACTTTGAAACCAAAAATTTCAATTGATAAAAAATGCATGATTTTTGAAAGAGTGAACTTGTGAGGACATACCTCCACATGAACTCTTGAGCTTGATTCATTCGAGCCGAGGTCATTCTCTGCCAGGCACGTGTAGAAGCCAGCATCAGATTCTTCGATATTTCGAATCTAGAAGAAAAAAATTCGATCACGGAGATTGATTTCTATGAGCTGCTGGCTGCGGCCCGTGAACTCCGGAGAGTCCGGAATCTGGTGAAACCTTTACCTGTAGCTCTGCTCTTCCATCACGCCAGCGAGCCAGATATTTGTCGGTGTGGAGCGTGAGCTGAATCACATTGCTCTCTCACTCTTCCTCTCGCTCTCTTTCTCTCTCTCGTTACATTCAGAATAATGACCGAACTGAAAAATACAGAACCAGAAAACCAAATACCTCTTTGCGATCCTTGAACCACTTGATATCCGCAGTCGGGATCGCGTGGACGTCACATGAGAGCGTAGCCATGAGATCGCCCACATATGCCATAATGTCTTCGAGCTGACGACGAACGCTAGGCGCACATTCTTCCTCTGCAAAGACCATTTCTAAATTGTGATGGGTTACGGTAGCTCCGAACAAGACGCTGTTGCTTTCTGGGTTACGGTAGATGTGTTTAAACGAGAAAAATAGAGCTGCTTCTAATGTTCATGTAACTGCGATACTGTACTCACCGAAGCGAACATCTCTTTCGAAGATGCCGTGCATGGAGAGTCTACGGAAGATGGCACCACGCTTTGCGAGACGACCGATGGGCAGAACGTCAGCGGTCCAACTGAGAAAGAGCCCTTCTCCATGGGATAAAACGGAAATTTAGAGAACACTTCTTGAGCATCAAACTCTGAAAGTGTCCTGATATGTTGAAGTCATAAAAATCACCGTCTTCTAGACATGAAGTCTCTCTTTGCACGCGCAGAGAGTGGTCCGCGCTCCTTCTTTGGTTGTTGCTTCTGAAATTTTTTTTCATTCCTTTCTTTGGTTCGTGAACATAGAGAGTGAGTCATTCAAAACTTTCAGAACATTGATGACAAAGGGAGTAACAAGCAACATGCCTGGACATGCTCGGAGAGACCTTCGAAAGCATCGAGCATAGGACCCTATAATGGGAGGACATGTTCACGGACAAAGACTGACTGATCGAACGTCGGACACGAATGAAATAACAGCGGAAAACTCACGACGATCCAGGGATGACGCAGAGCTTCGGCTACAGACATGCGCTTTCTGCAAATACAATTTGGTTGGGCGAAAGTACACAAAGCGGAGGCAGTTTTCACCGTATCAAGTGGATGTCTATTTCTAGTTTCGTGTTTCAATGTGTAAGCGTTTTCGACCTTGTTTTCCGTAGTGAAATTCTCATGACATACAAAACGGCGGTTTCTTGCAAGCGCGAGAAATTAGACAAACCTCTTATCCTTGACCATGAGTCTGCAGATGAAATCCTTTGCAGCCTCGGAAATATCGTCGAATGATGGATCTTCGAAGTCCCAATCAGCTGAAATGAAAACGTGAAGGAAGACTATTTGAGTTAAGGAAGCAAGAGGACACCAAAGAGAGATGTATAATTCAGATAACTGCTAACTTACATGCAGAAACGTTGGCGAGCGTCTCCTCGTCAGTGTCGCCCAGGAAGGGAGAGAGGCCAGACAGCCTGGAAAATGAGATTTTCTGATTTTGTCCATACTGCAATCTAGATTGCATCATTCAGCGGGCATACTGTATCTTCGATAATCTGTGAGAGAACTCACAGCACGTAAGAGATGACGCCGATCGTCCACATATCAGTGCACAAGCCAACTGCTTGATTATTGACCACCTGAAGTTCCATTCTCCTAATATCATTCTCAAAGTACTGAACATACTCGTTATTTTACATGAGTGCATTCTAGCTCTCACCTCAGGCGCGACAAACTCTGGCGTTCCAAACAGCAGCTTGACCGAGCGGCCTGGATCTAGCTGGCGAGCAAGACCAAAGTCGATGATCTTGATGTCCGTCGAGTCTTTGGCTTTCAGCAGAATGTTTTCAGGCTGAGAAATATTCTTTTCCTTGATATTCACTACAAATTCTCATGAAAACAATCCTCTGTATTTTCCAGGATGTGTAATTTTAATCGTCACCTTGAGATCGAGATGCACAATGCTCTTGGCATGCATGTGAGCTACACCGAGCAGTATCTGATGAACGTAATCGCGCGCCTCGGCTTCAGAGAGCAGAGCATCATCTTCGACGATCTTGTCGAAGAGCTCGCCACCAGAGACACTGTAACTCAACTTGTGACAAACTTGTATCTCTACCGAAGAAAAATCTAACGAGAACATCAGAAAATGGAAGAGCGAACCGCGCATGTGATCATTCTATTTATGGAATGAGCTACCTCGTGAGACTAAAAAAGGAGAGTGAGCAGATACACTCACAACTCTTCAATGAGACAAATCTCAGTGCCCATATCGAATGCTTCATGTAGCCTGAGCAGCTTGTCGTGATGGAGTGAATTCATGATTGCCATCTCGTGGAGTACTGTATCGCGCTTGATGCCAGGGCGGACCTGAGTTCGTAGTTCTAATCGCAGTTCCCATCCGGATTTCACGACCTTCACCTATATTGCTCATCCGACTAATCAGGCCCACTTGTTTAGTTTTTTTCCAAACGCGTGAAGAAGTTAACTGAACCCGGCACACCGAAAACTGCATGTTTCAGTGTGTTACATTCTGTTATTTTCAGAGAAAATGAAAAACTTTCATTATTCTCCATATAACTGAAATCGTTGGCGCTCCAACTAGCGTTGAAAAGTGTTTTATTTTGGTGGAAGGATTACTGTAGCTCACCTGAACCATCTTGGCAGCGAACACTTTTTGCGTAGCGCGCTCGATAGCTCGATAGACGGTTCCATACGCTCCTCTGCCGAGCTCTTCGCAGATGATATATTTTGACTGGAATGTTAATTTTCATACAAAGAAAATTTCTGTAATTCAGTGATCAAATGAGAGTTGATTTCTATTCAGAGAAAATTGTTGTTTTCAATAGATGAGTAAGAGTTGGGAAAGCTATAATGGTTTGCACTGGTTTACCTGAAGATCGGTGCCGAGTCGATGGATGTCGAACTCTTTCTCGAGCACTTCGGGAGCAATTTTAGCATCTTGCGCCTAAGTTTTTAGTTTTTTCAACACTTTGTTGTGTATACCGACTGGTAAGTACAAGTGGAACCACCCGTTTCAGATGTAATTCAGGCGCTTGAACTTTATTCAGCTCAATGGCTTTTGAGTTATTTTGCCAGAGCAAAACGATTTGAGAATTGAAAAATAAATTTCTTGTAAAACCTCATAGTCGACGTCAGCCCACTCGTCATCGTCATGCTCGGAGGGCGGACGTTTCACAGGCTCAACAACCTGTCAAGTGGAAACAGTGTGAAATTAGGAAATTAATGCATTATTTTATCATTTTCTTTGAGAGTATTTGAAAGAACCTATGCTCCCTTGGAGAAAAATCTTTTCTTCTTTTCTAGAATTTTCTGCTGGAGAGATCCATCCAGGAATATGCAAAGAATGTTTTCAGAAAGGCGATTTGACTTTTGAGTCGAGCAAACCTGTCTTGTCAGATCGCGAACGACGATCTCTTCGCTCTCCTCGGATGGCTCGGACACGCCGAAAACATTCTCAGCACGAACTCTTAAAAGATCTGTTTCCTGATAATTCAGAGAGATTGAATATTCCATTTCAAGATAATTTGAAAAACTCTCGTTTTGCTTGATAGAATTTTTGAAGGTGAAATTGCAAGAGAGAAAAGATACCTGAATCGGTAAGTCTCGTTGGGCACGAGGTTGAAGAGCGTGGTGAAGGGCTGTTTGGTTACTTCAGCTTTGACCCATGTTTTTGCAGTTCCCTGAAAACAGCAACACTGTTATGACGGAAAGCTATGGCGGTTGGCGAGAACAATTGGTACATGCAGGCGTTTTTCGTTTCCACCGCTTTGACTCTCACAACAGGCGACGCGTTGCTGCTCACGCGTCCTAATCATGGCCGTGCCCGATTCACGAACATCGGTAGAAGGACTCGCGCCTACTCTCGAAGCAGAGGGTAGGGAGAGGCACGCCCACTAGAGCCGGCAACAGTAGGGCGAAGATTTTCATAACTTGTCTTGGAATTTACAGAAAGATCAGTCGCTTGCAGACGCATGTAACTAACGCTTATACTAACACTTGTGTACTCATTTGTGAGTAGTTGTTGTATTTTTTGGAGGCGTTCAACCCGGAATGGTTGGACGCGAAATACATCTATACACAGACATACGTTTCCCCGGCGGAGTGTTAGTCCAGAAAAATCAAATTGATTAGGATAAATGTATGATTACGATATAGGAGTAATCAAACAAAATCAACCAACTGTCTTTGGCAACAGTACCATCAAAAATGTAAACTATATCCTTCAATCATTACGGAACCGTCAAACAGTGGAAATTTAGTCGAGATCCCTACAGAGCCGCATTGAATTATGATCAGAAAATGCAGAGAAGTAAAAAAAGCGGAGAGGGGAAACTGATGATTTTTCTAGGACCAGCCAAGTGAGATAAGTGATAAAATGTACCATCTGCATCTCTACAGTGTATAGTCGCACGGGCGAGCCGCCATCTTGCTTGCACGTCGGCCACATCAGCTTGACCGAATCAACATTTTGGCCTTCGATGCTCGGGCGTCCTGGTGCATCGGGCCGATCCGTCACCTGTAATCAATCGAGATTATTCATTTATGCTCAATCCTCGATTACCAATTTGAAGATTGGATCTTCCAACTCGAATTAGCTGTTATGTATCAATCGATAGCCTCCAGAACCTCCTCTACCGTACTCTCCATAGTTACGGTATACCGGAGAGACGCTCATGTTGATTTTTTTTTACGCGAGAAACTCGAAGAGATATCATTGTTGATTGCACCGGATTCCCCTATTTCAGTTTTTCTCAGCTATCTCGCATCAGTTTGCATCTAGCTCTCTCTCACTGCTCTTATTTGTTCTCTCCCTCTCCCGCTTCCTCTCAAGACCGCTTACTTCTACACACTGTATTCCTACTGCCTTGTTACCATTTTTCTTTTTCCAGTGACTCGTTTCTATCTTTCTCCGCCTTCCGCTCCCTCGGGGATATCAAAAAAGGAGAAGACATACCATAGAAGGAGAAAATGAAGAGATAGAGAAGAGTGACAACTCAATTCAGCGCTTACAGAACGATGGTGGCAAATTTGAGCGAGCGCCGAAGGAAAGTAGAGAGAGGGAGCGTGATAGATAGAGAGGGAAAGAGGGGCAGGGAGAGAGGGAGAGAGGAAGAGAGGAAGAGTGGGAGAGAAAGAGAAAGAGAAAGAGAGAGAGAGAGAGTGAGAGAGAGAGAGGGGAAGAGAAAGAGGGGGGAGAGAGACGGGAGAGAGACGGGAGAGAGAGAAAACGCCGCCAATCCAGAAGAGCTTACTGATAGATCGACATCGCCTTCGTTACTCTGTTATTCCTAGGCCTCTCTCAGTTTTCATCTTGAGATATCCTTCTTTCCTCTTATCGTTGTCTACGTCGTACTTTTGAAGGAGATGTTCTCAACCATGATGCACATCGACGTCCTCTACACGTTCAATCTACTATCTCTCTCTCTCTCTCTCTCTCTCCCACTCTCTCTCCCTCTCAGACTTCTCTCTTGACATACTCTTGTTCTCCTTTAAGTTTCTAGCAAAGCGCTCCTGTCCTCAGTTTCTCACTATTCCATATCCTATCTATGCATTTTCCCTCCATTTTCCTCCCGATCTTTCTTCACCATTCTACCGCCACCCTTCCTCTCATCCCTGAGAACACCCATAGACAAAATAATGCCTTCCTGTCGCTCAGACGCTTCTCCTCTCTCTCTCCTCCTCCTCCCCAGCTTCTTATTCTTCGTTTGGGTGTATGCTGTGGACCTTCTTGTGCTTTTCCTCCTCAGTCCTCTCTTCCTCTCATCCACTCACTTTCCGGCGTTCCTCCCTCCTCCACTCTCGTTTACTCACGAGTACAACCTTTCTGGTTCTGCCTTGAGTGCCTGTGTGTCTTTTGCCTTCTTTGTTAGCAACCGCAATGATCCCATGCTGATTTTCAGTTCATGGTGCGATACCGTATACTCCATTCACCAGGGAATACTCAGTTATCTGATCACGGACCTATCTGAAGATTGGACCGCAACAGAAAGACACAAATTCATTCTACGGTTATTGTCCTCTCTCAGTTTACTGAGTATTCCTTTACGGGTTTAACATTCCTTCCCTCTTTTGAATCGCAATCATTTTCTCACATTTTCTACCTTAATCTCTCCCCATTTCACATCGAAAATGAATTCGAGTTTTGCAGTTAACACTGAACGCAAGCTGCATCAAGTGATAGCACGCTTGTATCACCATCACCCACCTATCAGCCAAACAGCAGCCAACATATCGCCTACACAGACACGCTGAGCAGGGATGGTAATCCCAACGGTAAACGATTTGTGAATTTGTCGAAGCATAAGATCAAGAGAAGAGTGCAACGAGGGAGAGAGAGGGGGGGGGGAGAGGGTCAGACAGAGCAGAGTGCAAGGAGTCCATATCAAAGCTTCTCGTCGGAACTGCGACACTTGTGTAAATTTTCCGCTACATCTGCAAGATTCTGATCTATCCACTCGTACTTTAAGAAAAATTGCTATCGATTGAATGTTACATTTATCAGACTGGCGGTTCAGGCAGTGGCTGGGCATCCATGGCGTCCGCTTCGTGAGTGTTACAATTGTTTTTCTTTGCTTCTCTGTTCATCGGAACGAACTATGATCTGTTATTGTCCCTCTATTCAGTGTTTGGTACACTTGGTGCACAATACCACTCGCTTCCATCGACAGTCTTTGTGAGCTGAAAACTCTTTTAGAAAACTTCCCCACCGGTAGTCTCTCATTCAAATTTGTGTCTCTGCACCCGATTGCTTCGGAGAGAGGATGTGGCTTTTCTCACCTGGACTGGAATCTCGGCTTCCGCTTGTCCACTGCGATTTTTGGCAAGCATTCGGAAGCTGCCGCGATCGACGCCATCGATTGATCGGATGATCAAGGTCGACTTCTCATTGGCGGTCTCCACCTGAACAAATCATATACCTCTAATTGTGCCCTCTAGCAACCATATTCTCTGATATCCACTACCAGCTTCATCGCAAATTTACTTAGGATTAAGAAAATAGCAGATTTTCTATTTGTACTGAACAACTGGATCAAGTTGGCCAATCTCTGTGAACGAACAAAAATATTTCGCGCACTCTAGATTTGTTTTCCGAGAATCTAGTTTCTCTCAGCGGAACTTGTGTGTGCCTCTGACGAACTTCCAGTTTCCATTGCGCCCTACTCGCAAACAAAGAGTGTATTTCCGGGCGCAAATATTTTTTGGAGTGTATCGAGTGTTTTGCAGAAGTTGTTTTCTAGTGATCGACCGAAGGGCGGAATGTGTGGGTTTTAAAAAAAGGTGGGCGTTTAGCTGAGCACATGTAGCTTTTTGGGTACGATAGTAAGAGCATGGTGCAAGGACACGAATTGCAGGATGAGATAGGAGGTCTTCTTCTTCCTGTATCTGACAAGACACGTGATGGAAAGAGAGAGAGAGAGAGAGAGAGAGAGAGAGAGAGAGAGAGAGAGAGAGAGAGAGAGAGAGAGAGAGAAAGAGAGTGAGCGAACTGGGAAATGGCGCTTTCATTGAACAAATTCAGAGTAGTGTCATCATGATTTGTCTCGTGGTTCGGAGAAGCGTCGTAGAATCTTACATCACTTTTGTTCTATGCTAGGGAAAGTTGCACTTGACTCTGGGATTTTTTGTCAGTCTGTAGAAAAAGGCAATCAGGCAGTCACCTTGAATCTGGAGTTGGCAGATGTAATTTCATTGCCAGTTGTGTCGAACCAGGTGATTTCAGGTGTAGGACGACCTGCAATTCACTCGCTTTGTATGTGTTCTCATCTGTTCTCGAGACATTCAGCTGGATTTTTCGGCGAGCTCTTGAGTGTGTTTTTGTTACAACTCACAACAGCAAACGATTAGTGAGGAGGGTAGCGGAGGCACCTTCAAAAGTTCCACAGACATGCTGACAAGCGTCGGAAAAGAGGGGCCATTTTGTCTGACGTTTTGCGCTTCTGTCTCCTTCTCTCTCTTTCTCTTTCCGCCAACTCTAGACGACTAATTTATCGTGACAGTTTCGCCCTCGGGGGGCGCTTTCTCACGGAAATGAAAAGTGTGAAGATGCGGCAGGGCCTCTCTACTAAGTCAACCACTCTTATGCAGACGTCAATTTCCTTCTGTGTGTTCTCGATTATTTTTCGGCGCTCAGCCTTCTTGTCTAACTCTATGCTTCCGCACTGTGTTCTCTCCATCTCTACATGAGTATGTATGTGTGTGTCAGCTTGAACTTATCCTTCTACTTTCTGGCCAACATGTACATACTCATACAATAGAGGTAGGCGAGAGAGAGAGGGAGAGAGAGAGGGAGAGAGAGAGAGAGAGAGAGAGAGAGAGAGAGAGAAGAGAAAGGCGAAACGCAGTCGACATCGATGATATCGAGTCCTTCTACCCTTTGTTTTGCGCGCCCCCACACTCTCTCTACCTTCATATCTTTCGTCGTTCTATCGCTTATCTCTAGTCTCTCTTTTCTCTTTCTCTCTTTGTGGCACAAATTTTCAGCAACTCTCACAGATTGCATCTACCACCCGTACCACTGAAAATATACTGAAGCTTTTGTCTCGAGCGCAGCGCGCTTCCTCATCATTAATTCTTTGCCTCTTTTCCGCTCTACTCACGACTTTTCTCCTCATCTTTTCCCTCTTCTCTCTTGGCCGAGCCTTATATTTACGTGGTGTTATGTGGCGTACAATGAAAGTTGGGGACGCTTCCTCTATATTCAATATTCTCTATACGTTGCTCTGAGAAATGCTGTGAACGGAATATGCAGAGAGCAACGCTGCAATTAGCAGAGAGATTCTTGATCTATGAGCTAGACGTCAACGATGTGCCTTTGTCTAACGCATTTCTTATGTGTTCATACTTCGCTATGTCCTGGTCTGAAAAAATACTGGATGATCCTCCTCGTCTCATGATCACTGGTGTAGATGAGGATGAAAAGATGGAGAAAAGGAGGGAAAAATGAAGAGAGAGAGAGTAACTGCTGCGAAATTATACGTTTGGACCACCTTGTTGCAACACCCTCGTTCTCTGTCTTTCTCTCTCTGACTCTATCAGTGTATTCCGATTTTTTCCTTTTCTCTCTTTCCAACCTGCTCATCTTACGCATGAGTCTCTGGTTCGATAGGCCGTAATCGTAATATACTGTTTCGAATCCTTGCACATATCTCACGATAAGATCTCTCGCTTCTCATTCTGCATGGCTGTTTCGCGTAACGTATTCTAGTGCGAGAACGCCCATTCACATCAAAACAATATGGCTGAAGAGAGGAGAGTGCTTATCGATGTTCTCGTGTCGCTCATCTTATCGCTATTGCTAAACTAGAGCTGCGTTTTTTGAGAGACGATCGGGTCGTAGTCGACGGAGAAGACGAACACGACGAGGAGGCGAGCAAGGGCGAGGAGCAGAGCGCGAGGAGAAAAGAGGCGGCTTCTACTGTGCAGAAGCAGCGGTCCACTGCCACTGCCTCCACTCCGGCCAAGCAGAGACTACGCAAGAAGATAGAAGAAAATATAGAGAAGAAGACGAGACGAACCGGGAGGAGGAGCACGGCCGAGATTTTGGAAAAGCGCGACGAGAAGAGAAAGAGAGAGAGAGAGCAAGACTCAAGCAGTGGATCTTCCTCTCTCTCGCTATCTTGCCACGATCGAGACGCCTAAATTTACTCATCATTGGTCTCTGATTGGCGACACGAACTCACGAAAGGCGCTCATAGCTACTAAAAGCACTAAGCTAGAGGGCTAGCTCAAATCAGCAATCATGCCGACTATGTGGGTTTTACAATCATTTCTCATATTCAAAAAGAGCTGTGCGCCGCTTTTCACGAGTTTCACTCGATAGCGGCACACAATTCTTTATCTTTGTTGTACCGTACCTTCGTGAGTAGCGCTGGATTGTTTGCATTTCGAGGCCGTTCGGTCGAGTCCTGCTTCCCTTTTTTCACCCCCGACTCTCTCTCATTATGACGCAGAGAAAATTCCCGCTGTACACTGCGCTTATCATATGCATTTCTCAAAATTTGAGGGCTCTCTCACATAATATTTTCACATATTCCACCTGCGGTGATTGATCTGTTTTCAGAAAAGCATTCTCAAGAAAAACGAGAAAAGGTGAGAGAAAGAGAGTAAACCCCATAGTTGAAACGAAAAGAATTTTTGGGTCCTCCCAGAATATTGAGTATGATACGTCACGCATGTAGAAGAGCGGAGCTCTGACTAGAGCGTTTTAGGGATAGAAATGATCTGTAGTCCGCTATGACTCTACTAATGGTTGTCCGTTTTGGGACTTGCTCTGTTGTTTGTGACTT
>CAVOJK010000463.1:0-21641 GCA_963695495.1 Hololepta plana | reverse complement strand
AGAAAGCTGAAAATTGGTGACCATGTTAATTCTATTACGCTGATCATTTTTGTAATTGACGAAATTTGTGAGAAAAATGGTCTTTGTAGTTTTTTCGCGTTTGAAAAATTGAAACGAGTGATGAGACATCTTGCCGTCGGGGTTCATTTTATTCCAAAAAACGATAGAGCCGATTTTTTCACGTATGGAACATGTGTTACTGTTGTCATTATCGATGCGAACTAACGCCAAAAATCACTTCGTAGGGTGGAAACTACGCGGGAAAACGACGTATTCTGCGTCATTCCTTGAGTAAAGGCGGAGAATCACAAGAGTTTTGGAGCTAGAGTGTTGAAATTTCTGCAGTGGACCCCTGAGACATGAAAGAACATAGTTTTTCAGAAATTTTCATAAAAATCGATATTTTTTACGATGTTCAATTTAAACATTATGGAATTGAGTACTGAAGTCATGTGGGTACTGGTTCGACTCGGCTGAAGGAGCTCTTTCGAATGCAGCAAAAAACGCATTATTATCTCTCTCGGTTGATGAGTTATGAGGCGCCAAAGTTTGAGTATTTGAAAAAATCGATAATCTCGATCGTCTGCCTGAGAATAACAAGCAAGTAGGGTAGTGTGCCTGAACTACAGTTTTCCGGAATGGATAGATACCCTAATCTTCTAACTAACACCATCTCTTTCGCTTTTCTCAGTTTTATTGTTCTCCCCCTATAAGCTGTGTGAATTCAAAAATTTTCAAGGATTTTGATTTTTTCGAGTTCTTTTCACGTTTTCTGATACATTCCAAATCTTTTCTATTGATTTGAAACAAAATGCCCCCAAACTTTGGAGGGAGAACCGGGTTCTAGCTCCGAACAAGCCATTCTGTGGAAAGTACCCACCCTACGAAGTGATTTTTGGCGTTAGTTCGCATAGATAATGACAACAGTAACACATATTCCATACGTGAAAAAATCGTCTCTATCGTTTTCTGAAATAAAATGAACCCCGACGGCAAGATGAAATGACTCGTTTCAATTTTTCAAACGCGAAAAATACTACAAAGAACTTTTTTCTCACAAATATCATCAATTACAAAAATGATCAGCGTATGAGAATTAACGTGGTCACCAATTTTCAGCTTTCTATCACAAGTCGTTCGTCTGTTATCAGTAGTCACTGAAAAAGCTTCAGCTGGCAATAACTCAATGATGAAGAATTTTTTGCACGCGAGACATGGCTCATTCGAGTCGCCAGGTGAAAGCGCAACTTTTCTTCATTGACAGTTAGAAATCTATTTTTCTCATGTCTCGACCCTTGCAAATCCTTACACGTTCTCACTCATATATGACTAATTTTTCAGACGAAACTGTCTCTGCAGAAAGTCGTATTTATTCTCCGACAATAACGGTTTTCTTCTGTTTGATAATTCACTACTTACTTTTAGCGATGATGGGAGCGTATGAGTTAATCTCGTGAGTAAGACTTTGAGTAATTCCGACATAGGAGCCGTACGAACTGGGGTGAGCCTCAAATAGGTTCTTTGTTTTTGAGAGCGATTGCGTGAGGATTCGCAAGAATCTCAGTTTCTTGGTCCAAAAGTTCCCGATTCTCGATTTTAACAATCAAATTAGGATCACATGATCGCCATTTGACGAGGAGTGGATTGATGTACTTTTCAGTTTTTTCGGACACTCCTTCAGGTGCACAGGTGAATGGATAGGTTTTGTACATTTGTGCTTATAACTCCGGTAGTAGGTCTGTGCACCTGAAGGAGGGTCCGAAAAAGCTAAAAAGTACATTATTTCACTCCCCGTCGAATGGCGATCATGTGATCCTGATTTGATCGTTGGAATCGAGAATCGGGAACTTTTGGACCAGGGTGTTGCGAATCCTTACACAAGCGCTCTCTTATATCGCACAAAATTGGGCTGCGCCGCCTCGATACGGTGCAAGTTCATGACTGTTCAGTTCTTACGGAGTTGAAACAGTCATTACACGTACTTGCAAAGTACAGGTTGAAACATTGTGGAGCACCGAAATTAGGTTCAAATACCGGCCTCCTCGCTCTTTTTCTACTTCCGAGTCCACTTTAGTCACTATTCCGCTGGCTGGCGCCTGGCGTCGTAGGGATTCAGCGTCAAACTGAAAACGCAGAGGGATGCGCACACTCCTAGGGTACCTATTGGTGCGTATCACTGATCAGTGGAGTCCCTCGGTGAAGCCCCACTCATCGTAGGGTCGGCGTTACACAGGTCTTCCATATATGAGAGCGATTGTGTAAGGATTCGCAAGAATCGCGGTTTTGCGGCACAAAATTTCCCGATCTTCGACTTTCACGATCAAATCAGGACCACATGATCGCCATTCTATAAGGAGTGAAAAGATGTACTTTTCAGATTTTTCGGACACTCCTTCGGGTGCATAGGTGAATGGATAGGTTTCGCACATTCGTGCTCGTAACTCCATTACTAGAGGTGCAATAATATCCAATTTTGGTGAACATATATGTAAACGGGGTACGACGATCATTTTTGTAATTGGTCCCGAGCTGGTGGATGCGCGCCTTCATCGGTTTCCGGTTGCATCGTTTAGGAAAAACTGCTCCAAAAGCCCCAGGGCAAACGAGGGCGGTAATTTTTCTCAACATCGTGAAACTTCAGGATATGACGATTCAGGAAAACTAGGTCTCGATGGTAGAAACCTATAGAATCGCATACATCATACAAACCTATAGAATCGCATACATCATACCTCTCTCTTGAAAATGGGATGTCTCTATTTTCGAACATCGAACTTGTTTGTGGGCTCGAGTTTGCCGAACCAGTTCTGTACTACTTTGTGGAAATTGGCTTGTGGGCGCAAGTTTTTTAGGACTAGTTTTGTACTTTCCTCCAGCTTGTGCTTGTTGAGAGAATAGCCTCCGGAGTTATTTTTTGAAGTGTTGCACAGTGGTACGATAACTGCTCTACATCAACTCTTGCCCGAAACAGTTTTCACATTTTAAAGCCTGCAAACAACCGAATCTGAAGCTATTACTTGATTTTTCCGGAGAGTAGTACAGAACTGGTTCGAAAAACTCGAGCTCACAAACGATTTCGAAGTTCAAAAAGCGAAGCATCACATTTTTGAGGTATGATGTATACGATCCTATAGGTTTCTACAGTCGAATCCTAGTTTTCCTGAATCGTCATATCCTGAAGTTTCACGACGGCGAAAAAAATTACCGCCCCCGTTTGCCCTGGAGCTTTTAGAGCAGATTTTCTGAAACAGTGCTGCTGGAAACCAATGAAGGCGCGCATCCACCAGCTCGGGATCAATTACAAAAATGATCGTCGTACCCCGTTTACTATGCTCACCAATTTTGGTTATTATTGCACCTCTACTAATGGAGGTACGAGCACGAATGTGCGAAACCTATCTATTCACCTGTGCACCCGAAGGAGTGTCCGAAAAAATTTGAAATGCATCTTTTCGCTCCTCGTCGAATGGCGATCATGTGGTCCTGGTTTGATCATGAAAGTCGAAGATCGGGTAATTTTGTGCCAGGGTATTGCGAATCCTTACACAATCGCTCTCATATAGTAGAGAAGAAAGTAGCTGTAAAATGCTGAACGGCTTGGCTATAGCGAGCGAAAGCGTTAACAGGGTGCTGTATAGACCTATGCATCGAGCAGAGATGCACACGGGGGTGGGATGGCTCCGGAGAGGAGCACCCCCAAAGTTCGGAGAGGGTACAGCTTCGATAACTGAAAACTAGGGTTCCGAACTTTCACTCAAGTACTTGAAGATACTTGATTCATTCTTCTTTCATTTCAAATATCTCAGGATACTTGAACCGGTCTCGTTTTTGTTCCAATTAAATTTTTTTTAAGTCTCAAAAAACTAGAAAATGATTTTTTCGGTTTTCACTCTCGTAAATTTTTTTCTTCAAGGGGCACTTCTGGTTTTGTAAGATCCCGATTTCAAACACTTGTCACTTTACAAATTTTCAGGTTTCATTGGAAATTTCAATTCTCAACTTTTTTGTTTTCAGAGAGGTTTTTCAGCGAACGAGACATCCCCGGTGGGTTGTCCCACCCTGTGTGCATCTCTGGAACCGAGTCCATTTTCATTAGTATTCTAATTGATAACAAAAACGCACTGGATACGCGCCGTCCATCCACCTTGGCAGAGTTGTCGGGGTGATATCGAGTTGCTAAAGAATCAGAATTCAGGCCTTTTTCTAACTTTTCGCAGACTGTTCAGAAAATTGGACGAAACACTGAATTTCGATAAAGTTTCGAATTCATTCCAGGTAGTTATGACTTTCACGATCTGGGGTCAGATGATCGTCTCTATTAAAAGACGTTCTCTGTAAGAGTGAAACGACCTCCACACCCCCCTGGCACAGTGGGGGTTTTTTGGAAGCTACAAAGTTGAGATTTGGACCATAGACCCTTGAGACATGAAAGTACATGCACTATCAAGGGTTTTCAAAAAGTCGATATTTTCTAAATTAATTTTATAAAATTCAAAAAAATAATCACGTGTCATGTTGGTAGTCATTCGACGCGTCTCGACGAGCTCTATCGATTGCAGGAAAAATAAAATAAAAATTTCATTTTTCGACAAGTTATCAAAGTTCGAAGTTTGAGTAGTCGATAAAATCGATTTTTTCGGGTCTTATACAAAAAAACTACATTCAGGTATGGGGTATAGGGTGAAAGTACAGGTAATTGCGATGTGGATAATACCAAAAACGTAAGGATCTGAGCACTCGGAGCTATATGGCACCTGTTTGAAACTCACATTTCTCGACCTGGGAGGCGAAATTGGAGTTTAACGAGTGATGTATGGGAGGAAATGGAAATTCAGAAGCACACTCTCTTTTCCTTATCTGAATATCACCCAAAAATACATCAAATGTTGATTTTTGTTGGTTTTTCGCTTTTTTCTCCCAGGCATACAAATGACTACTGTAAGTATCGAGCGAACATGAGTTTGAGTTCTACAAAGTCATCAGAGAGATTTGAGTACGTATTAACCTACAGAAAACCCTTTTCCTCCATACATTGAACTCCAGTTTCGTCTCCCAGGTCGAAAATTGTGAGTTTCAAACAGGTGCCATTTGGCTCCAGGCGCTCAGATCCTTACGTTTTTGGTACTATCCAAATCGCAATTATCTGTACTTTCACCCTGTACCCCATATCCGAAAGTAGTTTTTTTGTATAAGACCTGAAAAAGTCGATTTTATCGACTATCCTCCGTTGCTGGGACATTGAAACAAAATCCACTTCTACGCTACCATGTGTCGGGTATGTGCCACAGTGTTTCCGAAATCAACCACAATGTGGCCTGAATTGTCCACATCTCAAAGAACATCACCTCCAACTGCCTTCACAAGACATAAATCGCTACGTCTGAAAGTATTTCTGAGTGTCCATCACTTTGTCCATCTCATGTTACCAGTTTCACTTCAAATTGTTTTGTGCGGCAATCACACGAGGTCAGCGAAAATCTAAAAACGTGCCCGATAGCACAGCCTGACACATTGAACCACTTCTGCGCGCGTGAGAAATGACAGTCAATTCGTACCCGGCAATCGAAAATTACTGTGAGGGTCATTTCTCAATGTTCTGGGGAAGCCGAAAACTACAGTACTCTGAGTTTTTGAGTACGAATTTTCTTCATTCCGCTTCCCCACACTCTCCGCACTCTCATTTTTGAGTATGAATGGTTGGAAATGTGCTCGCTGTCAGAATTTGTTAGCTGTGTCAGTTTTGCACCGGTGGACTTAATTTCGGATTTCCGTCGACCTCTGGTGTCGCCGCTGAGTACGAATTGTATTCTTTTTGGTAACGTGAGGTGGACAATGTCATGCACACTCAGAAAACTTTGAGACGTAGTGATTCCTGTCTTGTGGAAGCCCTTGGAGGTGATGTTCGTTGAGATGTGGACAATTCAGGGCACATTGTGGTTGATTTCGGACACACTGTGGCACACACCCGACACATGGTAGCGTAGGAGTGGATTTTGTTTCAATGTCCCAGCAACGGAGGATACTCAAACTTTGAACATTGATTACTTGTCGGAAAATGAAGTTTTTATTTCACTTTTCATTGCAATCGGTAGAACTCGTCGAGACGCGTCGAATTACTACCAACGTGACATCTGATTTTTTATTTTTAAATTTTTTTTTAAACTTAGATAAAAAAATTACGATTTTTTTCAAAAATCCTTGAAAATGCATGTACTTTAATGTCTCAAGGGTCTATGGTTCAAGTCCCAACTTCGTAGCTTCAAAAAAACCCCATTGTGCCAGGGGGGGGTCCCGGTCTTACAGAAAACGTCTTTAACCTGCCTGACGACTCACCCACTGTAGCTTAGAAAAGAAACCTCCTGCACAAGTATAAGGGAATCTGTCGCCTGACTGAAAATATGTAGTGTTTTTTTCTCTGATTGTGAGATTATGAGCAAAGAGAATGATGTCCTTGTATGACTGAAGTCAAAATCATAGTTTCAGTCCAAACATAAGCAGCGCAATTCATAGACCGAAGAAAACCAGTTTTTCTATGGCCAAAGCAATAGACAATTAGATTGTATAACTCAAATTCGACCACTGCTTTGGAAAAAACACCAGTTTGCCTAATTTGAAGTTGCGCTGTTTATGTTTGGACTGAAACAATAATTTTTACTTCAGTAATAAGAGTGAACAAAAAGAGCGAACGGGAATTGAAAGAATTGAAAAGGAAGTCAGTCAGCCCGCACGAGTCAGTTGTATTGTTGACCAAAATTGGAATCGGTGGTGCGCTATTATTGAGATTTTTTTCGTTCTCGCTACTCTCTCTCTCTCTCGCATCTATCGATAAACAGCGCAAAACTTATTCTTGTTGTAGCCTTCAAAGATTGTGCAACCCGAACCGTTTTTCGACGTGAGAAGATTTTCACGCATCCTATAGTACAGATCACACTCAACTCTATCTACTGTTAAAGAATCGGGCACCCCCTCACTCATGACAGGTGGAAGGAGCAGTTATGAACGCGCTCTATCCGACAACACAAGGAACATCTACAAAAAGTGAAAGAGGCTGTCACTAGGAGAGATTGAGAGAAAAACATTGTGGTGTTCGCTGAGATGAATTTTGCATACGTCGCTTTTGAATGCAAAGACATAGTAGAAATGAACCATCCTTCAAATTTCCATCAAATTTGGTGATAGTTGATACTGAGTGCCAGTGGGCTTCATGCAGAAAAACTGAGGGAGAGGGCCACGTGGATGACTTGTGGCGTAGATTGTGTGCGCGATGTGAGAATTAGCAAAATAATGGTTGTTGCGCACCACGAATTTACTACGACTCAGGTGGTAAAATCTTTAAGGCGCTTTTCCGTATTGGGAGGTGGCCTACCAAAGTGAGAGAGAAAGAGAGGAAGGAGAGAGAAGAGAGGCTGGTGCCAGTTGTACTACTGTGGATTGTTCGCAAAGTGGTTCAACACAATGAGAAAAGGTTTTGTGCTGTTTATCTATAGATGCGCGAGAGTAGCGAGAAGGAAAAAATTCTCAAAAATATTTGGAACTTTGTATGATTTTATAAATGTCGGACCACATTTGTTGTTAGTACTACTATACAGTCCGTTTTTGATCAATGATTTCAACGTGAAAAAAATCAAGTAAAGCTCATACTAGACTGTGTTGATTTATACCGGATTCATCCAAAAACAGATAGGAATGCACCGAGCTCTGCACTTCGACCGGGATAAAACTGTGAAGTACATGAAGTGCATGGGTATACCAATGCACTAAAAGCTCCATTTCCATGACCATCAAATTAGGCCTCCTCCATTTATTTTTCCGTGCGAATCCCGAGGTAAGACATCTTTTCTGATATCTGGAAAAACACTCTTTGCAAGCGATGGTTCTCGGGGCCTTTCTACGTCGCCCTGTGTGTGTTTCGGGCTGTTTCAGCCATTTTTACTGCGCGCCCAATATTGAAGATCTCGATGACCTTTACACTTCAGTATTCGAAAATGTGTTTGAAAAATCGCAATTTTGGATAGGTACACCTGGCTTAAACGGAGAAATGAACACATGGTTTCAATTAGTTTTCTGAAGAGAATGTATTGCTCTCTCCAGCTTTCTCTTGTTCGCTCTTTTCGCAAAAGGTCTAACAATAGTTGGAGCTCACCAGTCGAAACTGTTCTGGATAAATACTGTTAGTGCACACACTAGTTAGTTTTTTCGAGAACATAGACAGATCGAACAGGGTACTGCGTAAGCCCCATGTTTCAGATTTCGAAACACTATTGTCGGGGACTGAAATAAAAAATTTAACACCGTTGAACTTTCCCACTGTGTAGCGGGTGTACTCTGCAGCAAGCGTGGATTGAGTATGACATCCCACTGGACCGGAAATGGTAGAAGAGAGAGGTAGAGGGAGAGAGTTAGAAAAAGAGGGAAGAAAATCTAGTCTACTCGTGTACTCGTTCCACGTGCACAATTTTCATACTCAACCTCACGCTTGCCAGAGAGTACAGCCGCTACACGGTGGGAAAGTTTAACGGTGTCGAATTTTTTACCTCAGCCCCGACAATAGTAGTACTTACTTCTCAGAAAACTCACTGTTCGATTATTGACCTCCCAGAAATCATTCCAAAACTGAAGGAGATTGCCAGTTCTCAAACCAGCAGCGTCACATAATTTTTCGTATTCCTTGCCATATTTATTACCTGTAATTTTCTTTTACGATCTGCATTCTGTGATTGAGTGATTCCTGTTTTTCTTTCTCACAAGAAACACACTTTCAGCGGGTTCGGCGAAATCCCTAATTACCCCACATATTCTAAAAGATCTCCTCAAGGAGATGCGATTCTGAAAAGCTCAGTTGCAAAACGGATCTGGGTACGGCCGTACGAGCTCATTGAAAAATCATAGTGCGAAGCGCATTTCAGTTTTCACGGTTTGCCCCCTTCTCACTGTATTTCTCTCGTATCATCAGCGTGGCTGAATGGATAAGAGGTAGAGACGAGATAACCGCAACTCTTGGCACCTCCCAGACATAAGTGCAAACTCGTTTTTGAAAAACTGTAATTCATATCTCACTTTGTCCTGTGGCTATTACCGTCAAACTTTGTAGAATGATTAATAAGACTGATATCACCGCACACCCCAAATTTCAGCATCATAGTCTCAGGACGAAGCGAGATATGAATTACAGTTTTTCGAAAACAAGTTTGTACTCATTCCTCTTTGGCGAGAAGAGTTGCGATTATCTCGTCTCTAATAAGAGGTCTGCCTAGAGCGCAGACTTTTTCAGTTCGATTCCTTTTGACCGCCGCCTGGGTTTTGCATTTTTCGTAATCTTGACATCGTTCGCGATGGAGTTTGAATACTGTGTCCATCTACAGAGTCAAGAGAATGGGAACGCAAAAACTAGTGTTTCCGTTTTGAAGCGAGAGTTTCCATGTTTCCTAGCGCAAGTTTCACAGAGATCAAGATCTGTCGGAATCGAAGGTGCAAAAATTGATTGGCGAGAAAACGAAATCGAACTGAAAAAGTCTGTGCTCTAGGCAGACCTCTTACCCACTCGGCCATGTTGCTGATACGAGAGAAATACAGTGAGAAGGGGGCAAACCGTGAAAACTGAAATGCGCTTCGCACTATGAATTTTCAATGAGCTCGTACGGCCGTACCAGATCCGTTTTGTTTTTCCCTTCCGATCATGACGGTTTTCGCTCATGGTTCCCTTCACAGTAGCGTGATGGCCGAGTGGTGTAAGGCGCTGCTCGCCATGCGAAGGGTCCCGAGTTCGATCGCCGCCAGGGTCAACCTATCCCTCCGGGGTCGGTAGATTGATGGCATTCATGCGAAAAGGTACGCACCCACGTCAGATTGGGGCACCGAGGGTGTTGTAGTCCTAAATGAACAGCTGGCCTCACCAGCGGGTCCCGGCAGCGAGAAACGCTTGATTCCGGATAACTTTAATTTTTATCCTTCAAAAATGTGCACTCTCGTCTCATTTTCGATAGATTTTCTAGGTCACTCGGTCTATAATACAAGCTTCCTCTGCTTCCATCTCTGTCATGGTAGGATGGCGCAGTCAGTAAGTGGTAACGACACAGGAAACGAAAACTGACTTGTTCAAACTTTTTTTTGTATTGCTTCAGAGTGATAATTTTTCTCAACTACTCATATTGTCTATTGCCCACTCAAATTTCGCCCGTGGAAAGTTCAAAATTTTCAAGCTTTCGAAAATTCGCGAAGTGAGGATCAGCAAAATAATGGTTTTTGCGCACCATAAATTTACTACGACCCGGGTCACAAACATCTTTGAAGATTGTGCAACCGGACCATTTCTCGAAGAGAAAGATTCCAACCATCTTACGATGTAGAATGCATCTATATATCTGTTTCCACTTTGAAATTTGCTAGAAGTGCTAGTGGGCTTGATGCGTAAAAACTGGAAACTAGAGCGAGAAGGGGAAGAGAGCCACGTGAAGGATTTGCGGCAGGGATTGTGTGCACAATGTGTGAATGAGCAAACAAATGGTTTGTGCGCACCACGAATCATTTACGACTCAGGCCATGGAATCTTCAAACAAGCCAACTTCCCAATAAAATTTTCTCGCAAGTTTGCATGTATTGTCAAAGTTTCAACTGACCTTTCATGTCTTGAATGGGGCAGAAATAGTAGGCGATTCTGTTTTTGGCAATGAAGTTCCTGACACAGCCACCTGAAGTTGGTCATTCTCGACCTCTGGGTGGGATTCGCTGATAAAAGTTACTTTCTGGAAAGAAATGGGCTACCACTAGACCAAGAAGTATTCTTCCGCAACACGCAACATGCAGAGCCAAACACAAGGCTCAAACAGAAACTTTGGTGTAAAAGCTCAAAAAGTTTTATTGCCGACTAGAGTTCGACAAACGAAACGCAAGTTTCGAAGTCGCGTGAAACGAAGTTTCGTTAAAGGATCCCACGTGAAGAAAATCAAGTATGGCTAATATCATCTGGAATGGCGTTCTGAGCAAGTCCTGCTAGTCAAAAAATGTCTAGGGTCTACCGTATACCCAAACTGGGCATGGGCAGAAAAACCCGATTTCCGTTGTATAGCGTCTGAGAGGAACACAGAATAGTTCAGACGATAGAGCTCTCCTGGCCCGTCACAACGATATGCTTACCTTCTTGGTACGACAACTCCCCGATTTATAATGACGGAAAAACCACGTTGATTACTAGAGAAAGGGAAAACGCAATCCGCGATTGTCTTTTGAAAGAGCGTAGGCCGGGAAATTGCTTTTTATTGCTGTATCGAAAATGGCAAGCAGTTTTATTGCGATATAGCTATATGAGTGGTTCGCGTAAGAATTTAGTTTCGCGTGGCAGACCAAAATTTTTTTCTCGTTTTTTTCCAGCTCAGATTGTAGAGCTAGTCGAGCTGAGCTTAAGTTGAATGGGCACCATATCATTCTGACCTCTTGGTCGTGAGATATGAGGGCCGCAAAAACACCTAGTTTTTTAATTCGAAAGGGTATATCTCCGCACTCCGTCGACGTTATGCGGAGAACAGCCTATCGAAATGAGCGCGCTGATGCGCTCTAGATCGTGCGACGTCAAACGAAAAGATACCTGTGCATCTGGTCGCATGGCGGTCAATTGAATTTTTCATCTACCCTTAGATGGGGGTGACGAAGATATGATCTTTTATGCATTTTATGCAGCAGCTCTTCCTGATTCGAATGAGTGTCTTATGGACTAAGGTTGTAGAAAAAACGAGTTTTCGGCCTCTGAAGTGAAACTAGCAACTTACTTCATCTGAACTCTATTTAGAACCTGTTTGTGGGCTCGAATTCTTCAAACTAGTTTTGTACTACTCTTTGGAAAACTGTTTGTGGGCACGTTTTTTTCAGAACCAGTTCTGTACTTTTCTCCAGCGTGCACATAGAGCAGCCCCCAGAGTTCTTCTATTTATCGTTGCAATTTAGTACAAAAACTGCTCCAGATCAAGTTTTGCCCAGAAACTGTTTTGTTTTTCTCAGCCTACAAACAACCGCCTTTGGAGTTGTTTTCTTGTACTTTCCAGAGAGTAGTACAAAACTGGTTCGGGAAATCCGACCCCACAAACAGGCTCGAAGAGAAATATCAAACCATTCTCACTTTGAGGGAGAAAAAGTCAATATTTTCTAAAACAACCTCAGTACATAAGATACTCATTCGAATCAGGAAGAGCTCCCACATAACATGCATAAAAAATCAGATCTTCGTCACCCCCATCCAAGGGTAGATGAAAAAATTCAATCAACCGCCATGCAACCAGTTTCACAGGTATCTATTCAATTGTCGTTGTAAAATATAGAGCACATCAATGCGCTCATTTTAATATGCTGTTCTCCGCATAAAGTCGAGGGAGTGCAGAGATATACCCTTTCGAATGAAAAAAACAGGTGTTTTTGCGACCCTGATATCTCACGACCAAGAGGTCAGAACGATATGGTGCCAATTCAACTTATGCTCAGCTCGACTAGCTCTACAATCTGAGCTGGAGAAAAACGAGAAAAAAATTTTGGTCTGCCACTTTCCCCGAAAAAAGCTAAATTCTTACACGAACCCACTCATATGACAATAAAATTGCGGTTTAGCTAAACCGCAATTTTTTATTGTCTCTATCATTTGCATGACTTTAGGTGGAGAAAATTTGCTGAATTTTTATATGGTGCATCTACAACCACTATTCAATCAATGTACCAATTTTCAGAGCGAAATAAGGCTTCAGAAAGGAAATTGAAATCTTTTCAATATTGCGTTTTAGCTAAACCGCAATGTGCCACGGGATATCGCAATGTCATTTCAGTCCGCAATAAAACTTTTTGAGCCTTTGCACTAAAATTGCTGTTTGAGCTAAAACGCAATTGCGTTTTGCCTGTCTCTATTGATTACTGTAGTGAGCGCAAAAGTGAAGCTACCGTAACCCGAGAGGTTTTTCTGTTGCCATAAATTGGAGAATTGTCGTACAAGAAAGGTAAGCACATCGTTGTGACGGGCTAGGAGAGCTTTATCGTCTGAACTATTGAATGTTTCTCTCAGACACTATACAACGGAAATCGCGCCTCTATGCCCATGCCCAGTTTGGGTATACGGTAGACCTCAAAATTTTTTTGACTAGCAGAACTTTCTCAGAACGTCGTTCCAGACGATATGAGCCATACTTGATTTTCTTCACGCGGGATCCTTTAACTTCTCGACTTTTGCACTTTGGGTTTCGAAGTATCGTTTGGCCACGGAGAACGAAGCCTCTGTTTCAAACGAAACGCTTCGAAGTTTTGGCCCTGTCTTACTTGGTCTACTCTGATCATGAAAACAGAATAACAAACCGCCAACGGCTCCGATAGTACTCGGACACTCGGTTGGAACAAAGTTTCCGCACTTCTACTCGCCGGCAGTTTTAGAAAAACTTCTTCTACAATGAACAAAATAGACCAAAAAAACGATAAAATAGCATATTAGGTTTCGAAACGTTCCGTTCGAAACAGAGACTTCGTTCCCACTGGCCAAACGAAACTTCGAAACCTAAAGGGCAAAAGTCTTCCGATTGCATTGTTCCAAAACGTTTCGTAGTTTCGTTTGTCGAACTCTATTGCGGACTGAAAGGACATTGCGATATCCCGTGTCACATTGCGGTTTTTTTAAACTTCAGAGAAATTCCTCTGCCCAAAGTCATGCAAATGGCAGAGACAATCAAGAAATCGCGGTTTAGCTCAACCGCAATTTTATTGTCACATGAGTTAGAATGTGTAAGGATTTCAAGTTTTTCAGAAGGCTCGAGAAATGGGCAAAATGGATTTTGAAGTTTGAATGGGAAAAAAGTGCGCAATTGGCTGGCGAGTCCAATGAGTCATGTCTCACGTACTGCAAATCAGTTAAAGGATGTGCACCCCCCTCACTCATGACAGGTGGAAGGAGCCAGCTGTTAGAATAGTGCTCTATTTGACAACACAAGGAACCTGTACAGAAAGAGAAAGAAGCTGTCACTAAGAGAGAATGAGAGAAACAAATGGTGGTGTTCGCCTAGATGAAGTTTTGCATACGTCGCTTTTGAATGCAAAACCACAGTAGCCATGCACCACCCTTTAACGATGAGTTATAGCCCGAGGCAGTTTTGCGTTCGATCCTTGATAATATGCGAGAGACTAATGAAAAAAAGGTGAAAGTTTGCCCACAGGTCAATTTCGCGCTGATCTTCAATTTCGTAATTGAACGCGACTCTCTAGGAAAACACCTTTACCTATTTATCAGCGTTTCAAAACTTGGTCTGAAGAATAAAGTATTTGGCCTTCTGTGGGGAGGTTGGAGTTCTCATCACACAATGTAGAGCAGGTTTTTTCACACTCATCATTGCAGTTTGTATTCGTGATATCGTTGCGCATGGCGTATTCGTGTTTCAGATTTCATACATTGGAATTTCGTTTCGATGAGTCAAGTGAAGTACAAAATGACTTGTCACAAGGCAGATAAATCAGTTTCAGATTCCCGCAAACTAACAAGGAAGACATTTCGATTTACACCGGCCAATCCACTAATGACCTACATATTCTGAAAGCCCTTGTCGAGGAGGTCAAGAAAACACACTTTCTTTGCGAGTTACGTCCAACCATCCAATTGCCATCTTGATTTGAAACTATTTTTCATTCTTGTTTTTTCTGCTGACAAAGTCAGAGAACATCAGGATTTTTTTTAGAATTTTTACCACAAAACTTTTGAGAGAGTTTCACTCAAAATCAGTGACAATAAGAGTAATTTCCTTGAAGTAGTAATCGTAAAATTTCCAGGGGCAACGGGAAGTTACCATAGTTTCTGAATCGCCGAGAACTCTTCATTCTTCAGAAAATTGGTTGTTGGAGGCATTACGGTCTGTTTCCCAAAACTATTTTTCCGAGGTTTCGAGAAGTGATCGGTGACCCAAAAAATTTTGAACCCTTATAATTTATGAAGCTTTGAGAACAGGGCGTGAAAAATTCAATGCAAAGCATAGTGAACTTTTCCCCGCCGAAACCATCAGAAAGATTCTTCTCCCCGAAGACCCAGAAATTGTTGCGCCCTCTGCTGGATTGAGAAATTCGAATGAATATGATGTAATTTTAGCCCCGTTGGGAAACTTCACAGCCAAACCATACGGTGGCTCTTGCATCCCTTTGTGTCACATTCATCAGATTGACATCTCTCGCGTATCAAGATTTATCGCGTATCAATCCAGCATACAAAGTATACTTTGCATCATTGCCGAAGCGAAGCACTAGGATGATCAAAATGGCTATGTCTGTTAGTGTGCAGAGTGTCATACGTACAAGAAAAAACAGTGTGAGATATGATGTGGACAATCACAGCAGCATTCTCTTCTTCGTTGAAAAAACTTGACGTTTCGTGCAGCTTCCATAACATTCTTGACATAGGCCATTGTTTTAGGAGGTACCGGAGGCGGTCCAACTCGTTTCTCCACCGGGTTTCTTCTTGACATCTCTAGAGTGTTCAAACATGAAGGTGTGAATTTCACAATGTGAAAGGTCCACCGACTGTCGATGAATTGAGGAAAAAAATCCAATTTATTTTGCCCAGAAAGAAAACTTTCCACCGAACTAATTGGATTAAAGTTCCAGCTGTTCTTGAGTGAAGCGCGACAGTTTCGACTTGAAAAAATTCTGGAAAATATCGGTCGGTCTGATGTTCTCTGACTTTGTCAGCGGAAAACGAGAAAAATCAAAAATGAATATTTGCTTCAAATCGAGATGGCAATTGGATGGTTGGACGCGACTCGCAAAGAAAGTTGACCTAGTGTGGAATTGAACCTACGCCCCCAAGATGAATTTCACCTACTGTTCTAACGCTCCATCCACTCGGCCATGCTGCTGCAACGATTCGACCGGTGAAAGAAGAGGCCATGAATCGGAATGAAGAAACAAGAGGGTAAGACGGAAGCAACATGAATGGTCTGGTCTGCATGGTCATGGTCTGCATGGTCTAGTAGGCTGGATTGAACCAATTTTTCTACTGATCTTCGATGGCGCCTCAAGGCGCAGCCGTTATCATTCCGCAGATAGACTTTCCACTTTCTTGACTTCCTCGACAAGGGCTTTCAGAATATGTAGGTCATTAGTGGATTGGCCAGTGTAAACCAAAATGTCTTCCTTGTGAGAATGTCTTGTGAGAAGAGAGAATAATTTGTGTATGTAGTCTGAATCGCGCATTTTAGGAACAGTTGTCACTGAGTAAAGTGATTTTCCAGGGCTTAGCGCAACGATATCGCAAACAAAAACCTAGTGACCATATGTAAAAATACCTACTCTACATTCATAGATTAGAATTCCCCCCCCGGAAAATCCAAATTAAAGGAGGTCTGAACCGATAAAAATCGGATCTGTATTGGATACTTGACCCGGTAGCCCTGGAAGAGAGCTACCCGGAGATGTACATTTTATTTTTTGCGTAAGCCTAGGCTACAGTATACAGCCCTCGGAAGTTTGAATTCCTGACCTGAAAGGGGAGGGAGAGGGCTCCTTCCAGATGGTGAGGGTCAAGCAGAGAAAGGCGGAAGAAGAGAAAGACAGGAGGTACTGATGATGGGAGCTCGGCTAGCCAGGGGGTATGAATTTCAGTTGGAGAGAGATGTGAGAGGGGTAGGAGAAGGAATGGAAGAAGAGAGGAGAGAAGGAGAGAGAGATAGGGCGGCCAGAGGGAAAGTAACGAGAGAGGGGCAGAGAGAGGAGCTACCATAATAGGACAGGAACTTTCGTGGTGATACACCTAACGTTGACTTGGTTCAAAAATCCTTTAAGACATTGTTGAAGTACATAGGTATGGGCGAATAAATTTTTCACTCTGCAAATGTGTAGTGAATTCTTACGAATATTCACTGATAATATTTTTGATTAGGCGGTCGTGTTTTGCTCTAACAAGTAATGTACGTAATCCTTTCGGAGTTGGCTCGTCACCTGTTACCATAAAAAAAAATATAATAGTGGGGGCTGAGAAAGGTAAAGCTGCGTCAAACTGGCGCGGTCTTTACGCAGCATCGAAATGAGCTTGTAGATTGTTATATTTTAAGCAGGGGATGGAGTTTCATTTCTTCACATCAATCAATCAATCAATCTTTATCGCACCGGAGTGGTCATCATTCACATCATTCTTGAACATTTCTCAAAGAATGCAAAGAAGCGCCCACCTTTTCGGTGTGTACTATATCAACGAACCTGGACGATTTTTGCGCGATGCGATGTTTTGTTCGTAAGTCGCCTGAAAGAGATAAAGTTACGAAGAGACTTCCAGAATTGTGAATATCGTGCGTGATATACGTAGAGACAACAGATCCCGCCTCCTTTTCCCCTCTCCAAAAGAGTCAAAAATGGCGCCCTCGCTTTTCTCAGCGGCCATAAAATGATATTTTCTGGAAACTTGTGATTAGGCCTAGTTTTAGTTGAAGAATAATGCCATCTTGACATTTTTCTGAAAAAAAATTGCCTCGGGGAGAAAACACATGTTTTGCTTTCTCCCGTGCGTGGACAGTCCTGGACAGTCGTAAAACTATATGCATCTTGTAGAGAAAATTTTTCTGCATCTTTTAGACTAAAAAACTCAATCGCCGAGGATAACCGAAAAAAATGCAAGCGATAAAACCGATTAGGTGTGCTGTTTCTGTTATCGGCTGGCAAGAAGACTCCGTGGAGGCCGTCGAATCGCACTCGCTCTCGACGTTTTTGTCGATTCGACGTGTTTCTGGTCTCGTTTCTTGATTAGATGACGATGAGCAGATAATCACTTGGCAATGAGGGGATAAGATTGATAGGTGTTTATGGAGAAAAGACAGAGAGGAAGAGAGAAGATGAGAGAACGAGAGTAGGAAGAGGATTTCCTGCTGCATGTTGATACTGTGGGGCTCTGGATTACGGTAGAATAGAGGTTGGAGCCAAAGAAAACTATCATCCCTGCATGGAACTTCACTGCAAAAGAAATTTTTCCAAGACTGGAAATGAACTTGCTTCGTTTGTTCAGCAAGGCAAAAACGATCACCACTTGACCATGGAGCCATGGGACGATGTCTCGTAATGCACATCTTGTAGAAGAGAGAAGAACTTCTATCTCACAATGGTGTCCCTTATCTACATGGCGCCGTTTCTCCATTGAAAAAGTGAATGCTCCGGAGAGAAGGTTTTCCGGGCATAGCTCGGCGGAGAGTTGGTCTATCGGAATGAATCAAGTAGTTTGATGTATTTGAGCGCAAGACGCATTCTTCGAGTCTAGTTTCAGCTCGCTGAGAAAATATCCACAGAATGGTCTGCGGTCTCTAGATATACGCAGGGTATTGTGCACCCAGTATGCGACCTTGGGAAGACAGACTGGTTCGAACGACATATGAGTGGGTTCGTGTAAGAATTTAGCTTTGGCAGACCAAAAATTTTTTTCTCGTTTTTTTCTAGCTCAGCTTGTAGATCGAGCTGAGCATAAGTTGAATTGGCACCATATCGTTCTGACCTCTTGGTCGTGAGATTTCAGAGTCGCAAAAACAAAAACATTTTCTTATTCGAAAGGGTATATCTCGGCACTCCCTCGACTTTTTGCGGAGGACAGCACATCAAAATGAGCGCATTGATACGCTCTATATTGTACGACAAACGAGAAGATACCTGTGAAACTGGTTGCATGGCGGTTGATTAAATTTTTCATCTACTCTTGGATGGGGGTGACGAAGATCTGATTTTTCATGCATGTCATGTGGGAGCTCTTCCTGATTCGAATGAGTATCTTATGGACTGAGGTTGTTTCAGAAAATATTGACTTTTTCTCCCTCAAAGTGAGAATGGTTTGATATTTCTATCTCGAACCTGTTTGTGGGGTCGGATTTCCCGAACCAGTTTTGTACTACTCTCTGGAAAGTACAAAAAACTACTCCATAGGCGGTTGTTTGTAGGCTGAGAGAAACAAACTGTTCCTGGGCAAAACTTGATCTAGGGCAGTTTTTGTACTAAATTGCAACGATAAATATAAGAACTCTGGGGGCTGCTCTATGTGCACGCTGGAGAAAAGTACAGAACTGGTTCTGAAAAAAAACGTGCCCACAAACAGTTTTCCAAAGAGTAGTACAAAACTAGTTTGAAGAATTCGAGCCCACAAACAGGTTCTAAATAGAGTTCAGATGAAGTAAGTTGCTAGTTTCACTTCAGAGGCCGAAAATTCTTTTTTTTCTACGACAACCTCAGTCCATGAGATATTCATTCAAATCAGGAAGAGCTCCTGCATAACATGCATAAAAGATTAGATCTTCGTCACCCCCATCTAAGGGTAGATGAAAAATTCAATTGACCGCCATACGACAAGATTCACAGGTATCTTTTCGTTCGACGTCGCACAATCTAGAGCGCATCATTGCGCTCATTCTGATATGCTGTTCTCCGCATAAAGTCGAGGGAGTGCAGAGATATGAGTCGATTTGTGTAAGGATTCACTGTGGCCTTGCAGAGTGAAAAATTGAATTCGCTCAAAATCCACCAGAATCTTCCTCATGGGTCTCCTGAATAATTCCCAAGTGGAAAACCCAATGAACGTCCTACCTGAGGAGTTATTGTATCTGCTACCTGGAGCTTACTTTATTTTTCTCACCTCTCCCTTACAACTCCAACATGCGGGTGACACCTAGTTTTGAAGCGCAATGCTATGACAATGACCAGCTCGAGCTCTACCTCTCATTGAATTTTCATCACCATTGGTGATAACTGATTTTCGGTGCTAGAGTGCCAGACCTTGTCAAATGGAACGAGTAGAGACGCAGACTAGAAGATGTGCGCACGGTCTCTCCTCTCTCGGTCCTCGCTCTATCACTCTCTTCCCGAGATGATGTATTGAGTGGTGTGTGGGTGTGTGTGAATTAGAAAAATAATGGTTGTTGCGCACCATGAATTTACTACGGCTCAGGTGGTAAAATCTTTGAGAGCTTGAGAAGCTCTACGCGCGGCGATGCTCCTCTACTTCCGTAACCTCGTGTAAAGGTGCACCATTGGGTCCTATTAGAGCTGAATCTTACTCTACCACAAAAAAGTGCGTAGATTATGGTGTTTGATGGTAGTAATGAAGAAATTAGTTTGGTCACGTATGACAAATTTGTGACAGATTTGTAAATCAAGTTTTCCAGTGTAAATTCGAGGCCTATTTCAGTTTTCACGTTTTCCCTCGTATAAGAATATGTACAATGTGTTGGGAAGGTGGGAAATATCAACTTTCCAAAATACAGTTATCTCTGGTGATATACTGTGATCTATTTTTAAAATACGTTGAAAGTGTCTCTTCAAATCCGTGAAAAAAAAGTAATTGAACTGACTCTATCATATTTTGTGACGTTCTGGCTTTCTTCTACCGTTAAACAGCCAGGGAGTAAATCGTCCGAAGCAATCTGATGAAGGGAAAGAGTGCGACTCTCTTCTCTTCTCGAAAAGAGGACAATCGACGCCCAAAGTTAGAAAATTTTTTTCTATTGAATGCCGGTTGGTGGAGCTTTCAACTCCCTCTCGTTGTGGAGCTACCACCATCGTGCGACGTTTCAATTCTACCGTAACTCCATTCATACTGTAGCTAGAAAGGTCCACCAACCGGCTATGGAATCGCAAGAGCTTGTTCTATAACATTTGTGAAAATCGAAACAATCGGTTCCGTTTCCAGCGTGTGCTTCAAGCGGGCTCACTTTTTGGAGGGGGTAGAGAGAGGGTGAGGGAGCGGAGCGTGTGGGGCCTACCCAAAGTGAGATTATCCCGTTTCTGGTGGAGCCCTCGTCTGAGATGAAAAGCAGAGGAACGGAACGTAGAGCAACGAAGATCCCTACCAAACGAAGGTCGGAAACCGTACTCACATCATTTGTTACGCATTTATCATATTGGAGCTTGATAGAAGCAATGGCGTGTGCTTCAAGCGGTACAATCTGCAGTAGTTTCAGAAATTCATTTCAGACATAATTAGGTACAATCTGCAGTAGTTTCAGAAAATTCATTTCAGACATAATTACCTACAAATGAGTGAACACCTACAAATGAATTCTCGAAACCTGGTCTTCCGTTGATGTTTATTTTTTTGTATTTGTTCTAAAGAAAAGCTTTGACTTCTCTGGAAAGCTTTAATGAACGAAAAATTGACTTGCAAGACACAGTAAAAGAAAAGCGACGGAGAGAAACCGAACGTTCTCATAGCAATAGGTTTATCTTGTGACTACTATTGCGACGCCTTGAGATTCCCACATCAAACAGATTTTCAGTTTTTATGTGCACTAGTTTCAAAGACGAAACTTGCCCCTTGTGTGTACTCTACAATCGATTATCTTATCAAAAACGATTCTCACTCATCTCACTTCTCACCAAACTTTGTCTCCACTTCGTCTGTCTCTATCGTCATGCGCTGGAACTATGTCGTCCATTCTTTGCTTTTTGTCATTCAGGTGATCCTTTTCTGCTGATACTTTGACTCCGCCTCTTGTTGCGAATCTGTATTATTTACTAGTACTATAAGAGCCGTTCGACCAAGTGGGTAATGTAGTATAAAATTGCCTCCGATCCTGTACGTGTGCACATAAAATGTTTATTGACGATGAGACATAACTTTCGGATGAGGTATATAGGTAGCCGTGTCCATAAGTATGTGCGGTTTGTATGTACGCTTCGTC
>CAVOJK010000462.1:0-21739 GCA_963695495.1 Hololepta plana | reverse complement strand
GAGATATGAATTACAGTTTCTCGATAACGAATTTGTACTTATGCCTGGGAGGTGCCCAGAGTTGCGGTTATCTCGTCTCTAGTAACGGGGAATCAGCTCCTATCACGCTTCTGCGTCTCTCTTTCCCAGGAAATCTCTCGCTTTACAGTATCCTAGCAGAAACCTGTGTAGTCATTCATTGTATTTACTGGAACAGCGTTTCTTGAATGAACAGTTAATCAGATGCGTTTGGCCTTCTTATGAGTCGTGAGAGGGAGGAGAATGAGCGAAAAGAAAAGAGTTAACTGTTCATCCAATTAACTGTGATAAAGAGTGATATAATAAATAAATTTAAAAAAATGAATAACTTGTTTTCCACACAGATGGGCGGCGTTCCTGGTCATCACGGTGGCGGCTGGCCGCACCCGCATCAGCTCATGATGCCGCCGGCACAGATGAATGGAGGTACGGTAGCTTTCCTGCCCAGGGTACGGTAGTCGATAAATTGGGGCAAGGTAGCAGATATGTTTAGGTGTACATTAGCTTATATGGAATAGAGTAGACGTCACGTAGTGCGTGGTAACTGATGTAAAAGTACGGTAAGCGATTGGGAGTATGATAGCTGATACAGGAGCTAAAGGTAGATGATGAAAAGATTGCGGTGTAGATTCTTTGGGCTATATGGTATCTGATATGGATGTTCATGAAATGAGCCAGAGCTCGAGCAAAATTAGAAACTACCACTCTCTTGAAAGTTTTATTTTTTTCTCGTATCTGCAGATCATGATAAATGAAATAAATTTAATTAATAATTTTATAAATTGCAGGTGGTCCGATGCATGCGCATGCAGCATATCGCTCTGGCGCCGAAGCGGGCGATATGGGACGGCCGTATCCATCGCCGCATATGAGGTACGGTACATGTTTTCTTCTGCGGATGCTGTAAAGAGTAAAGGGTGAATCTTACCGAAATCAAGAGAATAACTCTGCCGAGGTTCACCGATAAGACCAGCATCTGTAACATAAAGCCACTTGGGACTACGACACCCAGAGTCCCACTTTGGCTCGGGGGTGGGGGGGGCTCTTTATTATTGAGATTTTTTTCCTTTTCGCTACGCTCCCGCATCTATCGATAAACAGCGAGAAACTTTTACATGATTTTGTTTGTAAAGTAGTGCAACACAGTGAGAAAAGTTTTGCGCTGTTTATACATAGATGCGGGAGCGTAGCGAAAAGGAAAAAAATGTCAATCATATATACTACATCACAATCTATCGCAGTGTGAGTGAAAAAAATAATTCTCTAGTACATTGATCACGCGACCCTAATTCACATGGTTTTCTATTTAAAAAATTTTTGAAAGTGAATTTGCTCTCTGCAGGCCTCATCACGGTATGATGCCTGGTCAGCCGCACATGATGGGTCAACATATGATGGGAGGTACGGTAGGAGAGAGTGGGGAGAGAGGGGAAGAGGGGAGAGCGAAAAGCGAGGAAGTACGATTAATATAATAGCAAGAGAAATAAATTACTCTCTCTAGGTGGCATGCCAGGTATGCCAGGAGGCATGGATCCGAGCAAGGTGACTTTTTTCATCAATTTCATTGTGAATTTCCGTCAATGAAGTAGAGGCCTCTGAAAAATTTTCCGGAAAGAAGCATATAAAATTTGAAAGAGAAGAGTCGCGCTAATCCGAAAAAAATTCTCATAATCTCAAATCTTGTGAACGTGTTTGTTGACTTTTTCCACTGCTTGCAGCCTCCCTGTCTATGGTATTTTCACCATATATTGATTGAATTTGAAAAAAATAAAAAAATAAATGAATTTCTTTCCAGCCCACTGTACCGTATGCGGCCGTGCGCGAAGTGGAAATTCTTGCGCCACGCGTTGAGACTCGCTGTGACTCTTGGCAAGACAATAATCAGGCAGTCCTTGTCAAGTTTAAGCTGAGTGAGTCCTGTTTTCTATTAATTTGAGTCCTGATCAAGTTAAAACTAGGCGCTCGAGTCTCATTCTCTACTGGCCACTATTAAATTTCTCTTATCAAACAGTCACTTTTGAGTCTCAGATCGGGTCCTCCTAACTTTCGGGCCGCCGTCAATGTTGAGATTTACATGATGTCTGTGATTAGATTAAATGGTTATGTTCAGAAATCCGTACGTTACTTTTTTACCGTATGGTCGCTACGGATTTCTGAACATAACCGATTAAATTCTTGTCTTCTCACACAGGAACTTTCGGGCCGCCGTCAATGTTGAGATTTACATGATGATTGTAATTAGATTAAATTGATTAATCGATTTGATTTTTCCTGTTGATGATTTGATTTGATTTTTTTGATTATTTGATTTGATTTTTCTGATGATTAGATTAAATTCTTGTCTTCTCTCACAGGGACACTCGACGCACCAGAGCTGCATCTCGTGATTCCCAATCTCTATCCCAATGGCCAGATCAAGATGCTCCGGCCGGAACTCGATTTTGGTGAGCTCTTCCTCGCTTCCAACCGAGCAGTGCATCAGTTTTCTGATGCGCCCTACTACCGTATGCCTCCAAGATTTGAAGGTACGGTTTTGTAGTTATGATAGACAGGGAGCACTTGCTGGCAAATGATCATATCATAGCATTAACAACAGTCGCTCTTGAAAATTTGCGTTTAGATCCTTTTCTGAGACATGAAACAGCCCGTTTTCGATTACAATTGTTTTGAAGCATGTTCTAGGACTTTTCTAAGAAAGCGCTCAAAGAAGTGGACTAAAACTTCTCGGACAAAAAAAATGAAGAAATGTTGAGAATGATTTTCTTGAAACTGTATACAAACGCATTTTTCCAGAATCGTTCTGTCACGAAGAGCTGCTACGCTTTGTGCAAGAAAAGTTGCGTCAGCAAGCAGCGACGGGCGCTCTCAGGACCGTAATGGAGTATGTCGATGCCTGGGTTAGTATTACTTATTTTTTAAATTTAATTCATTTTCAATTAATTTTTCAATTTCAATATTTTTCGGTCTATAAGATATCACTGTAGCTTTGATCGAGGAGATAGTAGGCGCGGTAGTTGATATCTACCATCTCCAGAAAATATTTCTGTTTGTTTCATTCATGATTTTTTTCATTCTGCAAATGCTTTTGTAATAAAAAGATGAAATTGGAAAATCTGTTGAAATACTCATGGTGGGGATACTATTGAAATTGGCTTCACGATTGGACTTTGCTGGTAAATTTCCAACATGTTTTCAACTTTCAACATGTTTGCAATTTTCAATATTGCAGGAAAATGCCGTACGTCAACACTACCACGAGAAGGGCCCACCCGTTGGACCTTCTAGCGCTGGCGCCCTGGGCGGTCGTGGCGGTGGCGGCATTGGTGGTCCTCCCTCGCCCGGAGGCAGTGTCGATGATCTCTTCTCAAGCTACGATCTGATGTAATTACGGTATCATCTCCACCTACCGTGTTCTCAAAAAGTCAAAACACGACGATTGCGCTATCCTGTAAAAAATTGTAGTGACTTATCTCTACAACCTCACAGTTCAAAGCCAAATATGATCAGTTTTTCGCAGAACAATCTTTTATCGCACAGTTATAAGTAAGCTCTGAGCCATCTACAATAAATACCTCAGCCACACCACCACCTTCTTCCCCAGAATGGTACAATAATTATCACCAACAATTGTGCACACTGCGCCTTACAGTAATCTAGTCCTGCCTCCTTTCGTTCTCTGTCTCCCTCTCTATCTCTCTGGCACACATACAAAACATATGGAGACGAGTCCACAGTAAACTTTGCGATTCAAATTGTGCTTTTAGAGAGTATTGAATGTTAGTGAGCTTCAACTCTGAAAATTAGTTTCTGCGCTTGTTTTACTTTACTTGCACTACACAGAATGTATACACTGTCAATATACACAAGAGCTACAAGATTGAATAAGAAAGTATCGTATAAGTT
This sequence comes from Hololepta plana, assembly GCA_963695495.1. Lineage (NCBI taxonomy): Eukaryota > Metazoa > Arthropoda > Insecta > Coleoptera > Histeridae > Hololepta > Hololepta plana. The sequence continues at coordinate 17,818 of CAVOJK010000462.1, read as the reverse complement.
TACTCTATTTTTTCACACACATACACACACACGTTGTTATATGAGTGAGAATGCGTAAGGATTTGCAGTTTCTTGGACACTCGGGACATGAAAAAATAGATTTTTTTCTGTGAACGGGAAAAAGTTGCGCAATTTCCCCACCACTCGATTGCGCTATGTCTCGCGTGTAGAAAATCGGTTATAGGTGTGTTATGACCGGTGGAAGGTTTTCGACCAGAGAGTCATAACGAGAGAACCGCTGAGTGAAACAGTTCAAAATTTCACATCCTGGTCAATCCGTTGATGCTCTACGTTTTTGTAATTGACAAAAACTTTCTCAGACGCTCGGTTCCCCCTTTAATTTGCGTTTGAAGTTTTCAAATTAGGTGGGAAAGTACCTGGTCTTCAGTGGGAACAGTTAATCTGTGTTGAATCGAGTAGAGCAGGTATTTTTTACCCAGGATGAACAGGTTTTGGTAACTGATTTCGCTGCACTTCACCTTGCGATATAGCTAGGGAGAGAGCGCATGCGCAGCAGTTGGAAATTAACCGAATCGAAACAAGGGACATCAGGCTCGGATTCTCTCGCAGTGCTCGAGGATGGAATCTGAGCTCTTAGATGTCAATTACAAAGTTGTAGCGCACAATTTTTGGAACATAATCGATCAGGTGGCAATTTTTTCGGACCAGTAAACAGCGAGTTATTGGTTCTCGGAGTTTTTTTGGTCTTGAGAAGATCACAGTCTTCAAATGTGTACCATTGCTCTGAAACTTTGGGAGGGTATAAACTCATTTGTGCTCTCCATTTTTCTGATTGGAAGCGAAAAATATGAAAAACGTTTCCCCAGGTTTTTTGAACATTCAAATTTCAAACTCAAACTATCTTGTTCCATCGGCAGCAACGAAGGGTGATCGCCTGATATTCGGAAAGAGCATATTATTTTCTATACTGAACCAATGTTTCCACTCTCAAGGACTGCTCTCTGGCAACTTACGCATTTTATAAAACAGTGTGTTTGCCTCTAGTCTCACGACGTTCAACCTCTCTCTTGCCGAGTACCGAAAATCGGAATGCGACATTCTCTCCTCTTCACAACAATTTGATGTTGTTGAGTATGATTCCTTTTTACATTTGTCCCAGGTGTTCTAGTACTTGTATCGACATGAAAATTCTCAACCTCATGGAAAATAATATGCTCTTTCCGAATATCAGGTGATCACCCTTCGTTTCTGCCGATGGAACAAGATAGTTTGAGTTTGAAATTTCAATGTTCAAATTACCTGGGGAAACGTTTTTATATTTTTTCGTTTCCAATCAGTAAAAGGAGAGCATGAATGAGTTTATACCCTCCCAAAGTTTCAGAGCAATGGTACACATTTGAAGACTGTGATCTTCTCAAGACGAAAAAACTTCGAGAACCAATAACTCGCTGTTTACTTGTCCGAAAAAATTGCCACCTGATCGATTGTATTCCAAAAATTGTGCGCTACAACTTTGTAATTGACATCTAAGAGCTCAGATTCCATCCTCAAGCACTGCGAGAGAATCCGAGCCTGATGTCCCTTGTTTCTATTCGCATAACTTCCTACTGCTGCGCATGCGCCCTCTCCCTGGCTATATCGCAAGGTGAAGTGCAGCGAAATCAGTTACCAAAACCTGTTCGTCCTGGGTAAAAATACCTGCTCTACTCGATTAAATACAGATTAACTGTTCCCACTGAAGACCAGGTACTTTCCCACCTAATTTGAAAACTTCAAACGCAAATTAAAGGGGGAACCGAGCGTCTGAGAAAGTTTTTGTCAATTACAAAAACGTAGAGCATCAACGGATTGACCAGGATGTAAAATTTTGAACTGTTTCACTCAGCGGTTCTCTCGTTATGACTCTCTGGTCAAAAACCTTCAACCGGTCATAACACACCTATAACCGATTTTCTACACGCGAGACATAGCGCAATCGAGTGGTGAAAAATTGCGCAACTTTTTCCCGTTCACAGAAAAAAATCTATTTTTTCCATGTCCCGACCCTTGCAAATCCTTACACATTCTCACTCATATCGTTTTGCGCTTGATTGTTTTGCTTTTGCTACACACAAAAATGAAAGCAAAAAAGAAAGAGATAGTATTGATCTTGTTGATTGATTGACAATTTTATTCCTGAAAAGTAGAATACATGCTGACTTTAGTGAATAATATGAAAGTGTGTCCGTGTGTTTTGTCACTTCATTTTACTCACACATTTACCCATTACGAGTCTTGATTTCTGTGTGTGTTTGTGTTTTCCGCCCACACTTTTATCCTCTAGATTACACACGATTTTTATGCTACTATCTCGCAAAATTTTATTTTTTTCGTACAAACACACATTTATTCTGTAAAAAGAGAGAAAGACTGAATAAGAAAAAACCAAGAATTCTCGCTGGTTACAAAATCTCTACAGTTCAAAACTATTCTTGTTTTTCAAGCGGTTCATACTCCACCCACTACACGATTCTGCTCTTTTTATTCTTCATGCGCACACAAATATACAAAACTGATTCTTACCTTATTATCTATTAGATTTTAGTATATCTATGCAACAAGAAGACACATTTTTATCTAGTTTCTACAGAATGTGATACCAGAACACCATTATTCCCAGTTATAGAGGAGTTGTACATGATTTTGAGCGTGCCCATCCCCTCGCCCCCTCTTCCCCATATGATCGTAGTCAGGTTGAAGAAATGATTGTTTTTCGTGTCTTTTAAGGCTCGCGTGAGAGAAAAAGAAACTTTGCTTGTTTTGTGATTTATCCAGTTTTGTATGAGCATGATAAAAAGTATTGAACTGTTCACGAGTGCCCGGCATTGCAGAGCTCTGTGGTTGAAAAGGTAAAATGAAGATCCGTGGATAAATATTTAGCAACCGCAATGCAAAAATCTACGTGAGGCTTGTGTGAGTCATCGCGTGCATCTGACTCACCACGATTAAATACGGATCCATCACGGATGCGGCTGCTCTTCTTTCACGGATAGACAGTTTTCAATGGGTGTTATGTATTATTGAAAAAAATTTCCTTTTCCGACAAAGCTACCACTACACGCTAAACGGAGGCATGAACATTTGAAGTCGCAGTCGCATAGTTTGAGCTCACCAACTTACAGTACATTCGCGACTGTGTGCTCTCCGTATGATCGCAAAGTGTTTTTGACGAATACTTTGCGATGATACAGAGATCATACAGTCGCGAAAGTACTGTAAGTTAGTGAGCTCAAACTGTGCGACTGCGACTTCAAATGTTCATGCCTCCGTTTAGCGTGTAGTGGTAGCTTTGTCGGAAAAGGAAAATTTTTTCAATAATATCTGTCTGACTCGTTGACCCAGTTGACCCCGCTGGCTACTGTAATCCGTGACCACAAAAGTGCTCGGGTGCAGTTTCTTCGAGCTTCACTGAAAACTCACCTAAATCGAAAATTTCAATGTTCAAACTTCGTTATTCTGGATTTTCTTAGTTTCCATGAAATTCTGCACCCTCGATTCACTGTGCAGTAAAGGTTTCGTATGACAAATCGGAAGATTTCAAATTTGCGTTGCGGTTGCTATAAATATTTGCAGAATTTTTCAGAAAAAGTCACGGAAAATTTCTCTAGTCCGTGTCCGTAAACGTGTCTGTGAAATGGTATGTCTGTCTGCATCCGGTTCCGTATCTGTGAATAAGCGTCATGATCCGGGTCCGCATCCCTGTCTGTAAAATGATTTCTCTCTCTGTAGCCGTAACCGTTTCTGTAAATTAGAGCTACCGTCCGTGTCCGTGCAATAGGGTACCGTTTCTATTCAAACATAGGCTACGGAAGGTCAAACAAAACATCGCCGTTCGCAATGAATTTTCAAGAACTCGATCGCGAAATTAAAATCCTCTTCAAATTTGTACTCTCTGAGTTTCCATCTTGTCAAAATTCTTATTTTACAGCAGCGTTTGAGCTTATTCGAGCTCGATTGCTGTGGTAGTGGAGTGCATGTCCTCCGGCCGAAACGCCAAGTTCTATAAATCTGCTCTTCCATTCTTTTCGATTGTTCTCGGTGGCGCCTGGGCTCTACACTACTTCCAACAAGTCCGCTACGACTTTCGCCGAGTACAAAAGCTCGATTCAAATACTGACTTGCTGGTGAGACTTTTCATCCATTTCTTTCCGAGAAACAAGTGTGAGAAAATGCACGCATGATATGGTTTGATATTTTTAGACGCTCTCTGAATTCCTTATTAGATGCTCATCGAGGAAATTGAATTTATTTCAGAAATCCGACCTCTCCAAGAGTGGTCTCAAAGTGAAGGAGAACGTTACCGTCGACAGTGTTTATCGGGAGGTGAGCAGGCCACTTTTTCATCTAGATTCTTTATTTCGGCTGGCGAGAGATTCATCAAAAAGATGTTTCATCTTCGATCGTTATTCAAAATTCTAAAGAGAATCCTCTTTTCTCCTTGGAAAGTTTATTCATTACAGGTCGCTCAGCTTGACACAGATAGCTGGGAGAATATTCGTGGGCCACGTGAGACAGAAGATCTCACCCATTACAACACAATCAAGTGAGCAAATGTTTTACATGTCTCCAAATTTCAAATAGTTCATCCCTTCTCACAAGGAAGATACTTCAGGGAGATAGCCTTGTCATCGATCGATGACTCTTTTTTCCTGAGAGCCAGCTCCCGAGGATCCCAAAACTGGTTTCGGATTCTGCGGAGTGCCATTGGATCCCAATTTACAGCTTAAAAAACGTGAAGTCGGTATGAAAGCAGATTTTTCGAGAAACTGTGAGAAAGTCATATGGGCCTTGTGAGAGTTCAAATATTTAATTTTATTTACATGTTCATTTTTTCCTACAATAAATGATTTCAGATCGAGCCAACAAGCAGCCAACGCTCGCCTTCGAACCGAGAAATTGTCTTCCATTTCGTAGACACATGAATTCTGCCGCCGAAAATTCAGAAGTGGGAAACGGGTTAGTTACAATTCATTCGCACAGTGATTTTTTCAGATCCTCGCTATAATCGGTGAAAATATCCCATAGTTAAAAAATTACATAAAGCAGCTCACAAAACATGGTTTTATATCTTGTGAAAAAGATGATATCATGTTTTTGTATCGGTTACAAAAGATGAGATCGAGGATTTCCAGTTGATTATTTTTTCCAGCGTGCTTGAGCTCTCCGAGTTGTCCGCTGCCATTTCATCCATACAGCCTACATCTCACGATCAAGTTGTACGATTTTCAACAATTTTATGACAACGAGCCACACGTCTCGAAATCGACCCATCCCCATTGCAGCGTATTTATAGTGGAAATGGATGGGAAACTGAGATTTTCGATTAATTGCAGAGCTCTGTCGACAGGCTTCCCGATGTTCCAGATATAGAACGTAAGTGTTTTAATTCATGAGAATCTTCTCACAGCACTGCGATTAACATTATTATTAACCCTGGGCGGTGAGAGAGGTTGAAGAAATGAAGAGACGCAGAAGCGTTACGGGGAGTCAGTCAGTGTCTGTGTCTCTCGATTTCTTCACACTCTCGCTTTACAGTGGTCTATAAAGTTTTTATATAGTTTTTAAAAATTAAAGATTCTATTACTTGCACAACAAGTTAAATATTCACATGATATAGTGGAAGGGAAAAGCGATGAAAGATATAGTGACCATACATTGGCAGCTGTCGTTCCCTGGTTTCCCGAAAAGGGTCCTGACATAGCCTCAAAATGAATGAAACGGGTCATGACAGTCCATGTTTTAGTCGAAAATTGGTCCTGACAAGCGAATATCGGCCTCCGAAAAGGGGGTTATGATGTTCCTGGGACGACCGTGTCCATGTATGATAGTGACTGAGCAACATTGCAGAAGCTGCACCGCAACCACGCTACAAGATGGCCTTTGTCGTCAATCGCAGCCTGAAGATGGGCGCTGGCAAAATGGCTGCACAGGTTTGACCTACGAATGGGCAACTATCGTTCCTAGTTTTCCGGTAGGGGTCCTGACATAGCCTCTGAATGGTGGAGAAGAGTCATGACAGGGTATACTTCATTCGGTAGGCAAAAATCGGGTAGTGAAAAGAAGTAGTGACGTTACTGGGACGACTGTGCCCATGTATGGGCTGATCAGTTCCAAACGTGTATGGCTTTTGATCAAGGTTCTGTCGTGATTAGAAAGAGTCACAAATTCTCGCTTTCCACTTTTCACCGAAAATATTCTACTGCTTTTGTCGCCAGTTTGGTTGCTCGAGATTCGGGATAACTGTCTGCGAAATCGCCCTAGAGAGCGGCTGCAATTTGCTGCGTCTTTCCTGCTTTGCCAATGAGGGTCCTGACATAGCCCTCGAAATGGATAAAATGGGTCATGACCGGCGATAGTTCAGTCGAAAAGGGGTCCTGACGTGGGCGAATACTGGCCAAAGAGGTTGTGTCCATACTTCGAAAGGTCTGTCGAAATAACATATCTCAAGCTACTCGGAGAAAGTTACTTTTGTAGAAAATCGACAAAAAAATTTCCTGTTTCCGAAGTCATTCTCATAAATTGAAGTGTGTCTGGTAGCTGTTTTGTAAACTATCGACCAAGCTTCTCGAAGTATGGCTGTGACGTTTCTGGTCCCATGTATTGCTGTGTTTTGCAGGTTGGCCATGCTTCTCTCGCGCTTTATCGCCGCATCGCAGATGCAGAGGGCGGACAGGCGATGCTCGATGCATGGCAGAAGAGCGGCGAGGTGTGTTTAAAGGAGGAATCAAACCGATCGTAATCGCACAGCAAAATGTTGTTGTGCACAACGCGCAGCGTTATGCCATTTAGCAGATTAGGCACACCATATTGTCAATCTGCCGATTCGAACAATTGTGGTGGCAATCTGCTAATCGTAAGTGACATAACGCTCCGCGTCATGCACAACAATGTTTTGCTGTGAGATTACGATCGGTATGATTTCTTCTTTAACAGTTATCACTCACACGTCGATGGTTCGAATTCTACTATCGGCCGGTGTTTTTTGCAGTTTTCGTATAATTACTCACGTCGCCGCCTAGACTACTGTAAGGCGAGAGAAAAGTGTGGAAAACGAGAGACACAGACACACGTGATTCTCCGTCACGCTTCTTTTCTCTCGCTTTACAGTAATATAGGCACCGTCTCGGAGTGTTGCTTTCGAAATCGGAGTAGCACCCTCTCTGGAAGTTTGCGCTTGTTGTTACCCGGTTACTGTAGCTCAGAAAATGTGCATTTTCAGATGAAGGTCGTGCTGAGAGGAAGCACTACGGAGCAGCTCGTGGCTATGAAGAAAGAAACTAAAGATGCTGTGCGTCAACGTATCTATACTCCATTCATGCTGTATAATATAATACACGTTTGTTCCTAGAACGTCACAACCTTTTTTCCTGTTCAACTGTACGCATACCTGTCCAGTCAGTGAATATTTGCTCGTGTGAACAGGCCGTGAAAAGTCGGGCAGAGTCGAGCTAAAACCTTTCAAAAATAGGGTGAATCACCCTAAAACTCGAAAATATCGGCCAGAGTCTACTGCATTTCGGTGAAAAGGCGGTCAGAGTCGGGCCATTTCACGAGAAAAATCGGCCAGGGTCGGTTAATATTCACCTAGCAAATATTCACTGTGTCCAGTCACCGTAACTGTTTGGTCAGAGTCTTCTTCTTCTTCTTCCTCGCGTTGATTCCCGCGCCGTCCTAGGAGGCGCAAGGGTCCGCTGTTCTTGTCCCGTTACGCCACTTCACTCGATTTTGAGCGTCGTTCACCGTTAGGTGTCGCGCCTCTAAGTCTTTTTTGATCGTATCGGAGAATCTTGTTTTGGGTTTGCCCCTCGGGCGTTTGCCAGCGACTTCCATGTCGAGCGCTGATCGGGCGACCGTGTTAGGATTTGCCCTAAGGACATGTCCGTACCAGCGGAGCCGACTGTCTCTTGCCTTCTCTTGTATTGGGGCAACCCCTAATTTAGCTCGAGTAATGGTGTTTCGCACTCGATCTAGTCTCGTGGTACCAAGCGAAAATCTCAGCATGCGCATTTCAGCTGTGTGCAGCTTCTGCTCCGCCTTGGCGGTACTCGGCCAAGTTTCAGAACCGTAGAGTAAAGCCGGTCGCACTACAGTACGATGGATTTTACCTTTCAGTCTGATTGGCATGCGCTTGTCGCATAGGATACCTGTCATCTCTCGCCATTTGAGCCAACCACAGTTAGCTCGGTGGTCGGAAGCTTTCGTGGCTCCTCCTTCTGGGGTGACCAGAGATCCGAGGTAGCGGAATTCATTCACTTTGTTCAGCTTCTCTCCTGATATTGTCAGAGTACCATCGGTTTGCTCGCCAAACTCAATGTACTCTGTCTTCATCGTATTCAGGCGGAGGCCAAACCGATCGAGGGCATCTTTCCACTGTTGCACAAGTGTCTCGAGCTCTTTTCGATTTGGAGAAGCTAGACAGACATCATCTGCGAAGCACAGAGTGTACGGCAGTGGCTTGTACAGCCCTCTAGTAATAGTGTCGAAGACGACTATAAACAGAAGGGGTGATAGCGCAGAGCCCTGATGTACTCCGACAGTGATTGGGAATGACTCGGATGTGCCAGCCGCGCATCTTACTTTGCTTGAACTACTGTCGTACATTATCATAACTAATCGAACATACTGTTCTGGCACGTCGTGGTCTCTTAGAGCGTGCTTGATAAGTTCATGTGGTACGCGGTCGAACGCTTTCTCGAGATCGAGAAAAGCTGCATGCAAAGGCACGCGCTTTTCTAGGTGTTTCTCGATCAACATTCTCAAGCCGAAGATGGCGTCTGTTGTGCTGCAGTTTTTGACGAAGCCGCACTGGGCTTTATTGATCTCTACAACCTCACGTATTCTGGTGTCGAGTACTCGTTCAAACAGCTTCATACCATGCGTTAGAAGGCGGATCGGACGGTAACTCCCACAAGATGAAACATCACCTTTGCCCTTGTATATAGGGATAGTAGATGATATATTCCATGCTCTGGGGACCGCTCCCTCGGTCATGATTTTATTGAAGAGTACAGTGAGGTGTTGAGCCGCTGCGTCTCCCGCAAGCTTGAAAGCATCGACACTCACGTCGTCTGGTCCTGTCGCTTTGCCCCTAGCCATCGCTTTGACGGCTTGTTTCACCTCAATGAGAGTGAATGGTTGGATTGGGCCGCGGACAGGATTCGATATTGGTACTGGTGGGTGCGGGAACTCCGTATTGCATATGTCGTGGAAGTATTCTTTCCAGCGCTTGCAGATATCTGGGTCGTTACGGATAATTTTCCCCGCAGAGTCTCGCATAATACGCACGTGGCGAATGTCTTTCTTGGCTTCGTGTCTACTGCGGGCAAGCCTGTAGACAGACTTTTCACCTTCTCTCGTGTCCAGTCTGGCATAAAGATCAGATGTTGCCTCGCTTCGGGCCATGGCAACTACTTTCTTCGCGTTTCTGCGCGCGTCCACGTAGTTGTCGCGATCGACATCGCTGCGAGTGGATTTCCACTGCTTCATAGCTTGCTTTTTCGCTGATACCGCAGCTTGCACTTCGGGTTTCCAGAACCATGTCTCCTTCTCAATGTGCTTACGACCGGGTATGTTCCTACCGAGTACTTGAGATGCAGCGTCGACCACTGTGTTCGCAATGAAATCCCAGTGGGCTTCCACACTGCTCGGGTAGGCATTGTGCATAATTGCCGGCATGAAAGCTCGATACAGTTTGTGCCCAAGTGCGACTTTGTTCGCAGGATCGTTCGCCCTCCACCACTTGATGCGAGGTTCGTTGTGGTTTAGAGGTTTGGGACACTTCCTGTATTTAATCCGGAGATCCAGGTAGAGGCCATGATGTTGAGGAGTGATGCCATCGGATGGTATGACTTTGCAATCGACTACTTCTCGCTGGAGAGAGGCCTCTGTGAGAAAGTAATCGATTTGCGAAGATCGTCCGCCACTACTGTATGTTATCAGGTGGCTCGTTCGCTTGACAAAGTTTGTGTTGGCGATGCGGAGATTTTTGGACTGGGAGAATTCTAGGATTCTTACACCGTCATTGTTCCTGGTACCGTAGCCGTGGCCACCGTGTACCTCCGGATACGAGTCGGAATCACGACCCACGTGTCCATTCAGATCTCCTCCGATGATCAATGTCTCCTCTGTTTCCTTTCGAGAGGTTAGATTCTCTAGATCGGAATAGAAAGCGTCTTTCTCTTCTTCGGCGCAGCCAGTTTGTGGGGCATACGCTGATATTATGAAGAACTGCCTGTCATAGGCGTCTACACGGATAGCCATTAGACGGTCTGTTATACGTATGACTTCGGTCACCGAGTCACTGAGATCCGCCCTCATGACAATTCCGACGCCATTGCGATTTGATGTGGTACCGTAGTACCACAACCGGTATCCGCTTCCGATCAGGCGTGAGGAAGTCCCCTTCCATTTACACTCTTGGATACATGCGATATCCACACGTCTCTTGAGCAGGACTTGTGCTAGTTCGAGGCTACGCCCGATGAGCGTGCCTATATTTATTGAGCACAGTCTCATATGGACTGAACGCATCTTCGGCTCACCCCGTCCCCGGGTGGCCGCGGGTCCTCGCTTACTTATCGGCAGTTTCGGACCTTGTGCCGCGTCGATTACGGTGTACGCCCTAGCTCGAGTGGGTTTCGTATATGGACTTTTCATATTGATACGACATGTTATTCATGGACTGGCTTGTCGATCGATGACCTGGCCATCAGCCTAACGTCCGAATCGAGGTTGGTAGGTTTATGGCACCTCCGAGCCACCCAAATGGTCCGCGACAGTACGTGACGGCTACCCTGTTCGGGCTTTCCACTATCCGCCACCTGTGGACGCGCTCGGTTCCTCATGGGAAAGGAGGACTTTGTCTCGGTGTGAGTCAGATTTATCTGTTCTCTTCGTGGATGCTCAAACAGAGTGTTATCTTTGTCTGCTGTTATAGCTTCTGATACCTGTGGTCCCCCACGGTTGCAGCAGGTTCTCGGTCTTCCCTCAGAACCGGTCACTCTGTTGAGTTCACCGCCACGGCCCCATCCCTGGGATACCGGGCGTAGTTTCTCTTTCAAGAAACATGTACCTTGGGCTGTGCCCTTCGGTATGTGAAAAATTATGAATATTGAGAACAGCGGGATAATTCACACGCGAGGAAGTGCATAAAAGTGAAGTATTGACACTAAAGTCCCCGAGATCTTTTTAATTTCAGGGACTTCACAGTTATGTCATCCAAGACGCCGGGCACACTCAAATTGCACCTGGATCCAGAACGGTGAGTTTTTCTCTCTGTCTCGCTCTTTGTCTCTGTCTCTCTCTCTGTCTCTCTCTCTCTCTCTCACTCTCTCTCACTCTCTCTCTCTCTCTCTCTCTCTCTCTCTCTCTCTTTGTGTCTCTCTCTCTTTCTCTCTCTTTGTGTCTCTCTCTTCTTCCAGGCTCTCCTGTGTAATGCAGTTTGCATTGACAACAAAGTTGTCGTTCAGGTACTCGGCATCTTTGGCTTGATCGAAGAGGTGGATAAGTTCACGAGCGATTTGAAGCTATATTGATAGGCATGTTCAAAGTGTACCGAACATTTATCCATGGTCCGTTTGTTATACAATTCAGATTCCTATCTGTTACTGTTAGCTCAATGAACCAATTGTTCACAAAGTACTCACTTCCTGTTATTGAACAATACAGTGCTCGAGTGTATGGTTTTGACCATTGCCACAAATTTCAAAGTGGTACTATATTGAGAGTGAAGACATGGTTCTGACCAACCGATCCCGCAATGTTTCGTCTTGGGTGCGTACTCTTGTCGTGCCCGTATACATACATACTTTATCATTACGAGAAGCGTAACGGTTAAATCCAAAAGTTTTTAAACGAAGAAGAAAAAAAATATACCGTATACCGAAATTGACAGAAAAGTGTTGTTATAGAGATCAAAGAACTCCTAGTACGTTGTACGTAGTTACTGTAGGTCCGGCCTCTTCATCTTTTGTCTTGGAAACTTGCCAAAAGTTGTTCGCTTTTCAATTTTGCATTTTCTTTCACCATTTTTAATTATTTATGCTACTTTCGGTGAAGTAGTCTTTGTTTTTATATTTTTCTCTGCTGACCAGCAGCATAATATCCCTGTAGAAATTGTCCTGGGCTGTTCTAGTTCTATTCAGCTCGTTCTGAAACTTTGAAGTTTTCGCAATCTGAAGAAGTTGCCATTTCAGCTAAACTTCGAGTAGCGCAATGGCCGAGGCTCCGTCTGATACGACGGATCATCAGCGTTTTGCTGAGATGCATGTACATTTGACGCCTCTTGGCGCCACCGTTCCATACACTGTCGCTTTCGACTCGAAAGGTCTGTTCCTTTTAGTTTATTTCAAAAACGTTTCGGGAATGGCGATATTCAGTTATCCATGGACGGTCATTAGCCGTGGGCCAAAATGCGCCAATTCTCCTCACATATAATGACCGTCCACGGATAACTGAATACCGCCACGGAAAATGCCTGTAGAATGAATGACTGAGCCCCGCTTTTTTAAGTCTCTGTGTGAATAACAACGGACAAATTAGTTCAACAGGCGACTTCTGGGTAGCATCGAAAGGAGGCCTGTTCAAGTTTGATGGCAAAACGAAGAAGGCGAGTTTCGTCATTTCTGCTCATTTGGTTTTATCTTTTATTGAATAAGATTTCTCTCTCTGTTCATCAGTTCTCGCAAAAATTATCGGGACACTCTAGAAAACTCCATTGTTCAGGTTTTGTTCAAGCGCAAGAACGACTTTTCTAAGAAGATGGCGCCATTCCCACAAGTCGTTGCTCATGACGGAAATGTTAGACTTTATTTACTCATTCATTACTCTCTTATTGATCTCATCTGTAGATGTTTTTATCAGAAGTTGTCGATAGAACACCAAATCAGATAATTTTAGCGCATCGAGAAGATGAAAAATCAAGATGGAAGATGGAATTGAGTTGCTTGGATTGAAATCTGCTTCAGTTTATCAGATAATCTACACGTATGGCGAGAATAACGAGAATACGACGCAATTTGTCATCTTCGCTGAAGACGGCACGGAGAAGCACGCTTCTTTCATTGATGGACTCGTTCAGGTCCGATTTTTCTACCAGCCAAAGTCATACATGGATGCCGTCGTCCCAGGAACGTCACCACCCCCTTTTGCTACCCCGAATTTCGCTTGTCACTGAAATACTGGAAAATGACCTGTCATGAGTCGATTTTACCATTCAGAGGCTATACATATGTGACGCCGTTTAGAGAATTAGGAACGACAGTTGCAGATGTATGGCTGAAATTCTGAATTCATGGTGAATGCCCAACTCTCCAGATTGGATCTTTAAAGTGAAAGGGTTGGAACTCTCACTGCCTGTTTTTTCTAGTTTGCTGACATTCTCGCTGGGCTTTTGCCGCAAAAGCTAAACATAACTGGAAAGTAAAACCAGTGATGAGAGTAACAACTTCCATTCAGCAAAATATAACATCATTTTTCAGTCGCTGGTCGTGACCTCTGAAGGCGAAATTTATATTACAAAGCAGCTGCGAAGTGATACGAGCACGCTGTGGACGTCAGTTTCTTTCAATCGTTCCACTCAGCCATACATGGGCAGCTGTCGTTCCAGGTTTCTCAAACATGGTCCTGACATTGCCTCAAAATGGTTGAAATGGGTCATGACAGATCATATTTTGGTCGAAAAGGGGTCGTGACAGTCAAATTCTGGCTTCCGAAAAGGGGTTATGACGTTCCTGGGACGACCGTGCCCATGTATGCACTCAGCTTTTTCGGTGTTTTAAAAAAGGTCATGATCACACCGTCTTTTTTCTCCCGTTGCCGTGTGATTTTAGGTCATTGCTTTGGTTTATATCATGTGTTATTGCAGTTTTCTATTGAGACGCTGTTTCACACATCCTTTTCGATTGCATTTTTTTGTTTTCAGACAAATAATTGAGAAATAAAAAAGAACAATTTAAAAAATAAAAGGAGCGACGAAAAGGGGGAGAAGTTCACGCACAAGCATGACTCTAGCTACGAGGGGAACAACTTTCAGGACAAGTTTCGATGCTCCACTCGGCTGGGATCTGGTGTATTCTTCGAAGGATTATGCTATGGAAACTCTTGCTTTGGTGAGAGAGAGAGAGAGAGAGAGAGAGAGAGAGAGAGAGAGAGAGAGAGAGAGAGAAGGGGAGAGAGAGAGAGAGAGAGAGAGAGAGAGAGAGAGAGAGAGAGAGAGGGAGAGGAGCTGGAAAACCGAATTTTTCACAGGTAGATGATAAAACGCTGCTAGTAAGCTGTGTTGAGCTGCCCAAGAATATGTATTCAAAGTGAGCTTTTTTCCCCACTTGAATTTTACCTCTGATAAATTGAAATTCGCTGACCCTCTTTTGAAGCTTAGTCAGATATGTTATCATACTTCCAGAGAGATCGGTCACCAATCACCGAAAGTAGCACCCTAGAGAACTGTTTTCGGGCAAAATTGGATAGAAAGTAGTAGGGTAGCATGGTTTTGACGAGAAAGTAGCAGGGTAACAGTAGCTGGGGGTAGGTCGATTTGTACCTACTTCTGGAAGTATGTATGTTATGAGGAATTGAGGATACATGAAAATCATTGAGGAATCATTGAGGATACATGAAAACACAATGAAAGTGAAGCTATTCAAAGTTAAGTTCTCTCTCGCTCTCGGTTTCTACATGAAAAATGCAGGCAAGCACTGCGTCTGCTGGATATCAGCTCGGAGCCTGCACGCGTAAAGAAGACATTCTCAGCGATGGGCAAGGAGGACGGCAAGATTCACTTTCCGAGAGCTATGCGAAGGTAAGTGATCTCCATAAATCCTCTTCCACAAAAAGTTTCGACAAAGCCACGAGTCAGTCTCGAAATGAGTCGTGACAGGCCGCATAGATTGAAAAACAAGGCTTCTGTCCGCTGAATTTCGGGTTACGAGCAGGATTGTGAGATTCTTGAGAATGCCCATCTATGGCTGCTCTCTTTTTGTTGTAAATACATAGGAATAAGGTTAGAGTATCGTTCGCGTGAATTAGATTATTGAGTACACATATGCTTGTTCTCGACAAGACTGGGCGCTTCCAGAGATTCACACTAGATGGCGCGTTCGTCGACTGTGTGAGTTGAGAGAGAGAGAGATTTTTCAAGAAGTCAATAAGATGAGATGCGTTTTGCACCGTATTTATTCATGTTTTTTCGCAAAAACGGTTTCGACCCTGTTCCTAGAGAGAGAGAGAGAGAGAGGGTGAGGGAGAGAGAGATGGGGAAATATTCCTCATTTCCAATTTCGCATTTACGCTTCTCCAGAAGACTTTGAGGACGACCACTATCTCCTCCTCTTCTCATAAGTTTTCAATTTCCTGCGAAACACTCAAAAGAGCCACAACTTCGAATTCAGAAATCCACGCATTTGAGATTACTGTAGTACTCTTCTCTTCCACTCGGACTAGGAGTGAGTAGGAGTATTAAGATTCCATAAAAAATGAATAGTTCAAGTTTTATTATTCAGGTTGGCGAAGTCGATGCGTACCTAGCCAATGGCTTTGCTCTAGAAGCACAGGCTGATGATTCCTCCTCCGAGGCTGCTCCGCGACGAGTCCTAACTGTACTCTCTGGCTGTAGTCAAGGACCAGGTGAGGAGGACTCATTTTATTGTGTAATAGGTTGAGAATGAAGTTCAGCGGTTCAAGAGATCTCCTTTGCCAACGTTGACCGGTAAGGCCGGCTTCTGTGACATAAAGCCACTATGTATGGAGGCAAAATGAGCTGTGCATTTTATCGTAATCCCACTGACTAGTGGTACTGTGGTTGCTCTTCGTAGCTTGATATATCATTTTTTTATTTATTCCTCCAATCAACTCAGAGAAATGAATTACGATAGAATCGTGAGTGGTATATTGGAAGTAGAAGCTACAGAGTGGAGTTGTAGCTTGACGTGATTTTCGCGAATCAGCTACAGTGTACCATAAAGTGCGCCTTCAAAAATATTGATTTCATTATGATAAATAACTAATTGTTTTCAGGCCAGTGCAACGATATGTGATGACTGGGCGGAATTCGTGCCTCTAGACGGCTCGTCATGGAAATCGAAGCGGAGTGCGGCGGCTAATTGATCTATCCTACCGTACACACCGAAGTATACCGTATCGTATCTCATCACATGGTTTACTGTAGCCTATAGTATCGCTTCGATTTTCAGCTGTATGTTTCACACTCCCGCGGCCAACAGTATGCCGCCGATTACTGTAGTCCCACTGTGAATCACAAAATTACTGTATCTTACAGTACACCTTACATTCCTTCACTTATACTTTCAAGGCTTGACAGTATTAGAGTCTTGTCAAATCAAGTTTGTGGATCACCAGTTATCGAATGAGTTAGCCGATTGCTACAGCAGTTTTCAGAGTCTCAAAACCATTTCACCTCTGACACTTTCTAGGTTTTTTCTCTTTTTATAGATAGTAGTTGGAGAAGAAAATGTTGAAAATGTCTCATTCACATCTCCCTTGTACACATATCGTCGCTCTCTGATAATGAAGTTTATCAATTTCATTCCTCTGCAAAAAAGTTGTGAGAAAGTAGTGATAAAGAGCGTTTTACGTAATACTTGGATCTTTTTGTTGTTGATATTTACCTTATCTTGAATACCTTGAACCCAGCTTTGATATTCACACTGAGTATAAAATAAATTTCCTGAAGAGGGAAAGAGAGAGAGAGAGGGAGAGAGAGAGAGAGAGAGAGAGAGGAAAGAAATGAAAACTTTTCGAGAACTTGCGGTATCCGTAGCCGTCGCTGTTGAATAGCCACATCGAGTGCTACTGTAAGGCGACGTCTCCAACTCTGTACTATTTGATAAATTTGATGCACTTTACATTTTTTATTTTATTCTGATAAATTGAAGAAGTTATCACCTAATTTGCTATCAGCCGTGAGTGCACAATGGAAGGCTTATTCCCTCGTGATGGTGGATCCGCCACAGAAGATGAAATCAGGCGTCAGCGCTCTGTCAAAAGTGATAGTCTTTTCGGCAAGGTTTGTAAAAATAATTTAAAAAGTTTTCGCAAGTCCTTGCCTTTTTTTCAAGTACAATTCGAACCATATTGTTGCATGGAATTTTCAGAAAGAGAGAGTGAGGGCAAAACAATCAGTTTCCAAGGAAAATTGGAGGACAATGCAAAAGAGTGAAAAAAGACTGAACAGAAAAGATTGATGGAAACAGGAAAATTGCAGAAGAAAAAGGATGATAAGAAGGGCAAGAAGCCAATGCCTGAAGGCCACGAAGTTGACGACAAGAAGAATGTGTTCGAGGGCGTCTGGACAGTACGTTGATGATCTTGAATATCTTGCTCAGCAAACGAAAAGAGCGATTATGGTTATCGAGGTTTGAGAAAAATGGATGTAGTATGCTATCGCGATTTCGCGTAACCGCCAACTGACTAAAACTTTCTCTGGCGCAGCGAAACTATAAGCAGAATGGGTCACTGAAGCTCTAAACGAAAATAAGAAAGCACAAAATTTTAATTTACTGCTCTACTGGCACAGAAAATCGAAACAATTGATGGTTTTCAAGCGAGAACAGTCTGTAAAAGGTAAATGCGCAGGAACACCTGACTCAAGAGTTGATGACAGAAGGCGTTCTCGGACTCGGTTGCGTCAAGGAGGTCTGTTTTCATTTCAAATTCAGATTCAAATACGTTTGGAATATCAGAGCATTGGCTTGTTTGACTGATGTGCTCAGATGAAGATACGAGCAAAAAAAGAAGGAGTTTGTATGAAAGCGTGAAAAATGCGACTGGTCTGTGCGATAGACACTAACAGCCGGTTAAATCA
>CAVOJK010000461.1:0-18770 GCA_963695495.1 Hololepta plana | reverse complement strand
GATTTGCAGTTCTTGAAATGTTTTCATTTTTCCACAATTGATGTGTAATAGAATGGCGTTGAACACATTGCTATGCGCAAAAATTTGAACTCTGTCGGGCTATATTCGTTACCCCGCTTAGGTTATCATTTCGAGCTAGAGCTTTTCCAGATGGGTTGATTTCGAAAACTGCGAAATTTCAAGAAAATTTGGATGGGGTGGCGTTTTTGAGACTGATCGGGGAGAGCAGTTCTTGTTGAGAGAAACTGTAACGATAAGTTGTAAATGGAACTTTGTTTTCAACATCTCAACATTTCTCTTCAGACATCTTATACGAATTTCACTGCACTCACTCAATTGTTAGTACCCGTTCTCTCAACTTCCGCTTTTCTCCTTCACCACTTTTCGGCAACCCAGTCTTATTTTCTCTTTTCTATGCACCTATTTTGTGAGGTATAGGAGAGTGTCGCGAAAGCAGCGAAAGAGGGAGACTCTCTCTCTCTTTCTCGCTCTCTCTTACTTTCTCCTCCCCCTCCTCTCTCTCTCTCTCTCTCTCTCTCTCTCTCTTCAAAGAAACCCTGCAATTTGCTGAGTTGTACATGTGTCTACTTGCTCTGGCACATTCGTACAAAATCTGCGAGAGTTGTTCTCGATGGGCCAATATGAAACACTTCGCAGGAAGACCATTGATGTACTTTGATTTGTGTAACACACAAATTGTGTTCGAGAAAAATCAGTTTCTCTGTATGTGTACTGTACTGGTCTCCGAAGCGAAAGAGCTTCGGCGATACTGTAGATAACGGGTTCCTAAGATCCTAAACGGGCGTAAAGGAGGAGGAGTTGATTTTGGTTTCTGAAGCACAGCGTATTTTCCAGGTTCACTGGCATGTTTGGATTGCACATGACTACGCCAGCTGATCGGAAGGTATTTGTTCTCTTGTAAATCAGAGTAAAAAAATCAATGTGAACGAAAATTTGAAAAGGAGAACTTTTATAAACGCATTGCGAGACAGATATTTAGCTGCCGAGAAAACTAGTTGACCTTTCTTTTCTTCTTTCTCTTTTCAACCATCTCAAAATTATACATCACACATTTGAATGTGGTTCACAAGCAGGCCTAGTGATCAATAATCACTACAGTATCTCCAATCAGGTCATCGTAACAACGAACGAGCGTGACGCCCTGGCAATCTTCGAGGCTACTGGCATTCTCAGTCTGGCACTACCGCGTGGAGAGATTGTCGATGAGCAGGTAAATTCTCAGTCGGAATTGGTCAGGCAGACTGCAGGTGGCAGGCCTGCTGCAGCCTCACAAACTGCCTGTAATCAAACTGCTGCACATTTAGACAGAACTGGTGCAGGCTTCATAGAGTTGCAACCTGCGATCGACCTGCACTATTGCAGACCTGCAGTAGCTAGGTATAAAAGTCGAGTGCCGGCTGTAGCTCACTAGATTGCAGGCCTGCAGCAGGTTGCAGACCGACTGCAGGTCGAAATGCAGGCCTGCATCCTGCTTGACTTTGACCTGCACTCTGGCTACACGATTCTGACTGATATTCTCATGTACTGAAGAAACAGCGTTCTATCAAGCACAATTGACTATCTTTGCATTGTCAAATGCCAAGAGTGAGACATGAATCAGCCTGGTACTTACAATTAGCTCGTCCAATATAAAAAGCTCATCAAGTGATAGTTTGATTGTGTTTAGAATAACGGTTTTCGCGAACATGTTCTGTCTGAACTTGGCATCTCAAACTTTCTCTGAAATTTTGAGCCAGTTCTATCCAGTTTCTCTCTGCAGGTGATACCGTATCTCGAAGACTACGATCGCATCTACATCTGGTTCCCGTATCGACACATTGACTATGCTCGAGACTATGCTGCACTACTCAATACATCCAGATGCTATCTCATCAGGTTTGTAATTTAAGTTTTTGATTCATTGATCGATTGATTGAAGAACTGCTTCGATCAGCGTCATAATTACAATTGAGAGTGGATCTAGTCATCCCTTTCACTATCGAAAATCTATTACTCTATTATAGATGCTCGTAAGCGTATTCTTGAGACCGAGATATCTCGATTCAAAGTGAACCAATTTTCATGCGGTTTGCACTATTGGATGCGCAATCAAAAAACGGAGTACAGTACGGAGCCCGATTTTTCACTTTTTCGAAAAAAATTTTCAGGAAAAAATAAAAACGTTTTTTTCACCTCCTTAAGTATGGGACTTTTCACTTGAACCAAAATGGCAGAGCCCGTTGTCAACCAATTTTCATGCGGTTTTTTTCTAACGGTGCGCAGGCAGCATACGCAGGGCGTAACCGAGCCGGAATTTTCATTTTTCTCAAAAAATTTTTTGAAAAAATTTAAAAACCACTGAAACTGAGATTTTCAACTTTGGCCAAGCCTAACCATGGGCGAAATGTGAATTGTGGGTATCAGAGGAATCGTGAGACCATTTCAAACACGTTTATGAAAGAATTGACGATGTAAGACCAAGTTGAACCGAGTTACATGCGAAAAACTGCTCCAAGAGGGGGGTAGAGGAGACTTTTTCAGTGTGACCTCTCCCCTCTCTCTACCCCCTCCCCTGACCTATGCGGCGGCCGCCCTTGATGTCGCCGCTTGTTGCTCTCTATGAGTCACTCTCTCTGTCTCTATGAGAAGAAGGTGCAAGTCTCGACTTGACAGTCATCGCGCATTGTTGTGTAGTGTATGCTTGTTTGTCCGATGTTCCGATGTATGCTTGTTCGAATCCACGTGAGAGTCACATCCATTTGCAGCTTTGCTTCGTATACCATTGCTATCCTCTGTTCTTGGAGTTGTAGATAGTTCAATCAGCCAGAGATTTGACATTGAACGTTTGAGAATTTTCGCTCCATGCAACTGAGTTTTTTCTCCTTTTTGGTTATTCAGTCGTGATTTGCAACACCATTCGTATCAAATGCGGGAGAGAATCGCTGGAGCGGATTTCTGCTTAGACTCAGGCTCAGGCTTAGTTTTCTGCTCCGGCTTAGGCTTAGGCTCAGTTGGGCTTAGGCTTAGGCTCAGTTTGGCTTAGGCTTAGGCTCAGTTGGGCTTAGGCTCAGGCTTAGTTGGGCTTAGGGTTAGGCTTAGTTGGGCTCAGGCTTAGGCTTAGTTGGGCTTAGGCTTAGGCTTAGTTGGGCTTAGGCATAGGCTTAGTTGGGCTTAGGCTTAGTTAGGCTCAGGCTTAGTTAGGCTTAGGCTCAGACTCCGACTCAGTTCCGGGTTCATGCTCAGGCTCTGGCTCGGGCTCAGGCACAACCTCCAATCCACTTTTTCAAAAAATAATTGAGCAGAGCCGGATTTCTTTGGCATCAAAACTTTTGAAACTCTCGGTGAGATTTCAGCATATTTTGTATATTTCATAGACACGATGAGACTTTGATGGAATGATCCTTTGAATAAATTCTCCTTGAACCCAACATGACATTTCCGGTATCAGAAGGATCGGCTGGACATTTCCAAAACGTGTGTGCGAGAATTATGAATGTAAAACCAGTTTGAAACAGGTTTCTTCTGAAAAACCTGTTTTCATAGGGGGGTAGAGGAGACATTTTCAGCGTGACCTCTCTTTCTCCTACATATTCCCTCAGGCCTATTGCAGCGACCTCAAGCCCCTTGATGTCGCCGCTTTACGAGGGTATGAGTCTCTCCTCTCGCTCTCTCTTTGTGAGAGAATGGTCTTGAAGTAGAAGTTTCGCCAGTAATCGTGAATGGTTGTACAGAGTTGCACTTGTATGGATGATGATATTCGACATCAGCTCAAATGGGAAGTTGTACAATGTTTTCCGTTTCAACCAAGCGCGGTTTAGTGTAAGCACGGTTGTGTTGGTGAGGAACGAGAAATCAAAATGATTTGAAAAATGGAGCAGGTTTCAGTTTCTCTACTACTCGCGTGTGAGTAAGAACACGACTCCACGAAACGTTTTGTAAAACATTTTCGGCGATCATGGCAAATACACCCGAAAGAGGTTGTATAACGTTAAGCCGAGCGCGGCTTAGTGTAAGCACGGTTGGGTTTGGGGGGAATAGGAATCAAAAGATCTCTAAAAAGGTGAAGCCAATAAGAAACTTGATGAACTTGATGGGACTTTGTCCAGGCGAGAGAATGAACAACGCTCTCATTTTCAGCCGAGCGCGGCTTAGTGTAAGCACGGTTGGGTTTGCAGGGAATGTGAATCGAAAGATCTCTGAAAAAGTGAAACCAATCAGAAACTTGATGAACATGATGGGACTTTGTCCAGGCGAGAGAATGAACAACGCTCTCATTTTCAGCCGAGCGCGGCTTAGTGTAAGCACGGTTGGGTTTGCAGGGAAAAAGAATCCAAAGACCTCCAAAAAAGTGAAACCAATCAGAAACTTGATGAACTTGATGGGACTTTGTCCAGGCGAGAGAATGAACAACGTTCTCTTTTTCAGCCGAGCGCGGCTTAGTGTAAGCACGGTTGGGTTTTGCGGAGAATGGGAATTCAAAGATCTCTAAAAAAGATAAGCCAATTAGAAACTTGATGAACTTGATGAGATTTTGTTCAGGCGAGAGAATGAACAAAGTTCTCTCTTTCAGCCGAGCGCGGCTTAGTGTAAGCACGGTTGGGTTTGCAGGGAATAAGAATCGAAAGATCTCTGAAAAAGTGAAACCAATCAGAAACTTGATGAACATGATGGGACTTTGTCCAGGCGAGAGAATGAACAACGCTCTCATTTTCAGCCGAGCGCGGCTTAGTGTAAGCACGGTTGGGTTTGCAGGGAAAAAGAATCCAAAGACCTCCAAAAAAGTGAAACCAATCAGAAACTTGATGAACTTGATGGGACTTTGTCCAGGCGAGAGAATGAACAACGTTCTCTTTTTCAGCCGAGCGCGGCTTAGTGTAAGCACGGTTGGGTTTTGCGGAGAATGGGAATTCAAAGATCTCTAAAAAAGATAAGCCAATTAGAAACTTGATGAACTTGATGAGATTTTGTTCAGGCGAGAGAATGAACAAAGTTCTCTCTTTCAGCCGAGCGCGGCTTAGTGTAAGCACGGTTGGGTTTGCAGGGAATAAGAATCGAAAGACCTCTAAAAAGTGAAGCCAATTAGAAACTTGATGAACTTTGATATACTTTGTTTAGGGGTGAAAATGAACATCGTTCTCATTTTCAGCCGAGCGCGGCTTAGTGTAAGCACGGTTGGGTTTTGCGGAGAATGGGAATTCAAAGATCTCTAAAAAAGAGAAGCCAATTAGAAACTTGATGAACTTGATGAGATTTTGTTCAGGCGAGAGAATGAACAAAGTTCTCTCTTTCAGTCGTGCGCGGCTTAGTGTAAGCACGGTTGGGTTTGCAGGGAATAAGAATCAAAAGACCTCTAAAAAGTGAAGCCAATTAGAAACTTGATGAACTTGATGAGACTTTGTTTAGGCGTGAAAATGAACATCGTTCTCATTTTCAGCCGAGCGCGGCTTAGTGTAAGCACGGTTGGGTTTGCAGGGAATGTGAATCGAAAGACCTCTGAAAAAGTGAAACCAATCAGAAACTTGATGAACATGATGGAACTTTGTCCAGGCGAGAGAATGAACAACGTTCTCATTTTCAGCCGAGCGCGGCTTAGTGTAAGCACGGTTGGGTTTGCGGGGAATGGGAATTCAAAGATCTCTGAAAAGGTAGAGCCAATTAGAGACTTGATGAACTTGATGACACTTTGTTTAGGCGTGAAAATGAACATCGTTCTCATTTTCAGCCGAGCGCGGCTTAGTGTAAGCACGGTTGGGTTTGCAGGGAAAAAGAATCCAAAGACCTCCAAAAAAGTGAAACCAATCAGAAACTTGATGAACTTGATGGGACTTTGTCCAGGCGAGAGAATGAACAACGTTCTCTTTTTCAGCCGAGCGCGGCTTAGTGTAAGCACGGTTGGGTTTTGCGGAGAATGGGAATTCAAAGATCCTTGAAAAGGTGGAGCCAATTAGAGACCTGATGAAGTTGATGGGACTTTGTTCAGGCGAGAGAATGAACAAAGTTTTTTTTCAGCCCAACGCGGCTTAGTGTAAGCACGGTTGGGTTTGCGGGGAATGAGAATTCAAAGATCTCTGAAAATGTGGAGCCAATTAGAGACCTGATGAACTTGATGGGACTTTGTCCAGGCGAGAGAATGAACAAAGTTCTTTTTTTTCAGCCGAGCGCGGCTTAGTGTAAGCACCGTTGGGTTTGCGGGGAATGGGAATTCAAAGGTCCTTGAAAAGGTGGAGCCAATTAGAGACCTGATGAAGTTGATGGGACTTTGTTCAGGCGAGAGAATGAACAAAGTTTTTTTTCAGCCCAACGCGGCTTAGTGTAAGCACGGTTGGGTTTGCGGGGAATGAGAATTCAAAGATCTCTGAAAATGTGGAGCCAATTAGAGACCTGATGAACTTGATGGGACTTTGTCCAGGCGAGAGAATGAACAAAGTTCTTTTTTTCAGCCGAGCGCGGCTTAGTGTAAGCACCGTTGGGTTTGCGGGGAATGGGAATTCAAAGGTCCTTGAAAAGGTGGAGCCAATTAGAGACCTGATGAACTTGATGGGACTTTGTTCAGGCGAGAGAATGAACAAAGTTCTTTTTTTCAGCCCAACGCGGCTTAGTGTAAGCACGGTTGGGTTTGCGGGGTATGGGAATTCGAAGATCTCTGAAAAGGTGGAGCAAATTAGAGACCTGATGAACTTTATGGGTTTTTGTCAAGGCGAGAGAATGAACAAAGTTCTTTTTTTTTCAATCGAGCGCGGCTTAGTGTAAGCACGGTTGGGTTTGCGGGGAATGGGAATTCAAAGATCTCTGAAAAGGTGGAGCCAATTATTGACCTGATGAACTTGATGAGACTTTGTTCAGGCGTGAGAATGAACAACGTTCTCATTTTCAGCCGAGCGCGGCTTAGTGTAAGCACGGTTGGGTTTGCAGGGAATAGAAATCAAAAGATCTCTGCAAGGGTGAATCCAATTAGATTTTCGATGAACTTGATGGGACTTTGTTCAGGCGAGAGAATGAACAAAGTTCTCTTTTTCAGCCGAGCGCGGCTTAGTGTAAGCACGGTTGGGTTTGTAGGGAATAGGAATCAAACGATTACTAAAAAAGTGAAGCCAATTAGACACTTGATGAACTTGATGACACTTTGTTTAGGCGAGAGAATGAACAACGTTCTCATTTTCAGCCGAGCGCGGCTTAGTGTAAGCACGGTTGGGTTTCTAGGGAATAGGAATCAAACGATTACTAAAAAAGTGAAGCCAATTAGAGTTTTCCTCTTTTCGTATGCGAATAAGAACAGACTTGATGAGACTTCGTTCTTGCAAGAAGTTGAACAACGATCTCATTTTCAACCAAGCGCGGCTTAGTGTAACCAGGGTTGGGTTGGTGGGGAATGGGAATTCGAGGATCTTCGAAAAGACAAAGTCAAGCAGACATTTGATGAACTGGAGGGGACTTTGTTCAGGAGAGAGAATGAACAACGTTCTTTTTTTCAGCAAAAGTAAGCCCTGTTGGGTTTGTGAGAAATGGGAATAAAAAGATCTTTGAAATAAGTAGGGTTTTTCTCTCTCTGTCTTATGGCTGGTATACGGTAGACATTTCATTTTTGGACGTGAAAAAAATTTTCTCTGAAATTCAGCTTGAAGAAGTGAAAAGCCGGCTCTGTACATTTCATCGTTTGTTTCGCATCTTTTTAAAAAAAGCATGGCGATTGGTTTTTTTAAGCGAGATATGAGAAGATCAAGAGAAGACCCACGAGCTTCTACAATTTTTTACAAACAGAACCTATACTGACTAAGAAAATCGCGCGAATATAGATTAGACAGAATTTTCTCAAAATAGCACCGGAAATACAAAGAGAGTGCCAGCAAATTGTTCCCAATAGAACCTATACTGACTAGTACTATATATAAAGGAGCAGTGTGAGTGTGTGTGTGTGTGAAACGCTCAACCCACTATGAGTGGGGCTACCCCCAGGGGTTCCACTGATTCGTGCTAGGCGCCGAAAGATGCCCACAGGGTATGCGCATACCGCTGCGGTTTTAGTTTGGCGCCAGCTCCTCCCGGCGCCAGGCTCTGGGCAGCGGAATTTCGACTTGAGCGGACTCGGAAATTGAGAAAGAGAGAGGAAGCCGATATTTGTACCTAATTTCAGTACTCTAGAATGTTCCATCCTGTACTTTGATAGTACAAGATGTTTCGCGAATACTCTAGAAGTAAATTCAAAGTACAACTGTATCGAAAAGTGGAACGATTCCGATTCTTGCGACGCCTCGAGGCGGCGCAGCCTATTCTTGTTGAGAATATTCTGAACAAGACACGACCTTTTGCTACCACCACGAGCTAGATAAAACTGATAGACGCGCGGAAAAAACGGAATAGATAAATAAATCTTTTAAATAAAAAATCTATGAATAAATTCCCTAGCCACAGATGATCTCTTGCCCCAAGGACCTGACTCCTGGGATCAGGGTCGAACTTCCGTTTATGCCGTGATCAAATGCACTGCCTAACCTAGAGAAGCCGTGACCAGTTCACAGACTTGTAATAGATAAGTTGCTGATTATCGATTCATCAGGCATATGGATCGCCCAATCGAGCTTGTACGCAAGAATCGCGCGCACACGATACCGATCGTGATCAGTGAAGAGGCTGTGCTGATGAGAGATCGAGGATTCAGGTAAGTACAGGGCATGACTCAGGTCGGGAAAGATTACTGTAAGGCGAGAGAGCGGCGTTCAGCTTTGATTGATTTATTTGATTAATTTATCGGGCCAGGTTGGTGGATGGTTACGAGCGTGAGATGATACAATAATGTTGAGTGTGCTTTCTACAAGATTCAAGTATTAGTGATATAACGGACGACAATACGGATGACAATACTCACAGACTCTTTTTATAGATGACTAATGAGAAGGAAACATTCTTTTCGATTCTCTCTCTCTTGCACGGCCGGTTCCCTGTTTCCTCTTCTTCATGGACCTAATTCTAGTCGTCTGTCGCCTATAATATGAGTCGACACCATCTAATATGGACGCACTGGCACTATTATCACTATTGCAACAAATATCAAGAGCTGAACGAAGAATCCCGGTGGAAAAACGAGTTGGACCGCCTCCGGTACCTCCTAAAACAATGGACTATGTCAAGAATGTTATGGAAGCTGCACGAAACGTCAAGTTTTTTCAACGAAGAAGAGATTGTTGCTGCGATTGTCCACATCATATCTCACACCGTTTTTTCTTGTGCGTATGACACTCTGCACACTAACAGACATAGCCATTTCGCTCATCCTAGTGCTTCGCCTCGGCAATGATGCATAGTATACTTTGTATGCTGGATTGATACGCAATAAATCTTAATCTTAATGAGAAAGTGGAAGTATATTATCAGATCGAGTATGGTATCAGAGCTGATCAGCTCGATCAATTACTTTACTAGATGATCATGATGAGTCGCCCATAACAGAACATGTTAATACATTTCTGAATATCGAGAGAATGTGGAACAAACGAAGAGAAGTTTTGAAGTCAGGGAGTAAATAAGAAGGAGAGTAGTGATCGTATTATTGAGATTTTTTTCCTTTTCGCTACGCTCCTGCATCTATCGATAAACAGCGAGAAACTTTTACATGATTTTATTCGTGAAGTAGTGCAACACAATCAGGAAAGTTTTGCGCTGTTTATCGATAGATGCGGGAGCGGAGCGAAAAGGAAAAATTCCCAATGGAACACGATTTTGACAATAGTGAAGCTGATGGAGATAAGAAATAGATAACTGAGTGAGTGAAGATTTTGTGGATCACTGAGAGACTGATCAGTTTACCTTATTGTCAGATCAATGATCGATGTACGCGAGGACGTCAAGTCGGAGATAATCAATAGTCGCAGTCGACTGCATGGAATTGCACAGGTGAATATGATTTGATCAATCGATGTGGAAAAGGTAACAATAACAATGTTTATTCATCAACTTTTTCACAGTGGAAGCGCTTCGATGCACTCAACAAGTATCTCGTCGGCTTCAGACAGGGCGAGCTTACTGTACTCACAGGTTATCATGCGATTCCGATATCATTCACTTTTCAGCAGTCTCTCGTTTACTATTCCAGCACTCTAATGTTTGTACTTCAATACTTCGGGGTCACGCAAAAGTTCTTGAAATAAAAAAAATAGCTTTTCTCTGAATTTTTTTAAAAAATCTAGCATGCTGATTCGGGAAGCTATGAAAAACTACTGGAATCGTGAAGTGAAATTGAGACTTCACTGGACCCCATCCTCTACATGAAACAATGAGAACGTGAGCAGAATAGTACAGTATAGCGTTATTCATTGTACGATCTTCATTTCTGGGGGTTCTGACTTTGTAAGCAGAACTGTGATTTTCAATCAAATGATACTATTGAAAATACTTTCAGGCCACACTGGAGTCGGCAAGACGACCTTCCTCTGCGAATATGCGCTAGATTTGTCTACTCAGGGAGTCAGTCTTCTATTTTCCCACTTCAAAAAGCTCAAATAAGGTTCTCCCATTAACTCCTTAGGTACGAGCTCTTCGAAAACTGGAAATAACAGGGAATGAAGCAAAACTATGAGGAAGAGTAGTCAAGTACTTTCTCTCATACCGTAATCTTTCCAGGTTCGTACGCTCTTCTGCTCCTTCGAAATGGAAGAAATGCATGTACTAAAGTGGATGATTACGCAGTATGCTGGGTGAGCTCTGCAGAATTTATCGCACTAGGAGGATCACAAGTCTGAAGTATTTGAAGTATCTGAAGCATTTGCCAGTAGGAGCACTCCCCTAATCTCTCTCCCTCTATCTCCAGGATAATGAAATATCTTTGAATGAGTCTAGTTATCTGTCCCAAACAGATTCCAAAAATCCCTTTTTCCTAAAGTTAAATAAAAGAGTTAAATTTTCTCCTATAGCCCTGCTCATCTCCGATCTCTAGCTAGATCTCGCTCTTACCTCAATGGAACAAAGTGAGACTGGCATGGTTTTCGGGAGTAGGGAGAGAGAGGGGGAGTGGTGTCAGGAATCAGCATACTTATTCTGTGGAGTTCTGCACGAAAAACCGTAGAAAATGGATCATTGCACGTTTCCGACACCATTTCTTACTCCTTTCCTCCTCTTCTCTACTCCCCATACTCGTTGTCACTCTCACTCTCTATTCGCAGCAGCAGCAGCTTTCTGTGACTCTGTGTCTGTGTGCGTGAGTGAGTGAGTAGAGCGCCCCCCCCTCTCCCCTCATCTCCTCCTCCAACCACACCTCCCTCAACCGCGTCCGTGGTGTAATGGTTAGCATGGATGCCTTCCAAGCATTCGACGGGGGTTCGATTCCCCCCGGACGCAAATCTCTTTTGCAGATTGCCCCTTGCTCGCGTGGAGAATCATCCGCTCGTAGAGCAATGGCTAGATCGCTTTGAGCGCAAGGGCGGCCTGACAATTCTGAAGAATAGCGAGTTTCGCGAGAAATCTGTCACGGAGATCTACAATGTGAGTGGAGCACTGCGTGTTTGCGATGATTCCCTCGATTATGAAGCTAGAGTCGGGTGAAAGAACTTTTGTTCACCTATCGTAGTCAAATTTTGAGATGTATAGGAAGGGTCTGACTCAGTCTTGTCGAGAATCCGAGAGCGTGTCCATGTTTTGGTTGTAAAACTGCTCGCTAGAATGCGAAATGTTTAGAGAAGGGACAAAATCTGACATCGGTCTCTCTCAGGCTATTCGCTCTCACGTCATCGCAAATGGCATCCAGCACGTTGTCATCGATAATCTGCAATTTCTCGTCAATCAGACGCTCATGCAAAATGATAAGGCGTCCGGCCTCGAGCGATTCAATATTCAGGTGACGGGGGATCTTTGTTTGATTTATAATGATGTGTAAGGCTTTTTCCAGTTCTCAGTAGGGTGTCATTATCCGTTAGTCTGAATCCAATTATTTTAAGATAACTTTCAACGTGCGGCTAATGGTCGCTACGGCAAACTGAATGTAGCCGTGTGCCACGCCCGAAACTGAAACTGAACCTGGAAGCAACTTAATTCGACATCAGGACCGCCTGGTTGGGCTACTGAGACGCTTGGCGAGCGATACGGGCGTCCACATCATGCTTGTGGTGCATCCGAGGAAGACTGATGTGAGTAGAGAGAGAGGGGGAGAGAGAGAAAGGGATTGAGAGAGGAGATTATTTGGTTTGTATTATCAATTAAATACTAAACGTATGCACAATATAAAGGTAGATGCGAGCAACAACGGTTTCGGCCCTGTTCCTAGAGTGAGAGAGAAGAGAGTGAAAACTCACGAATTGCACTTCTGCAGACGGATACGGACCTGGACGTACAGCACTTTGGCGGAACTGCGCGTGTAACGCAGGAGGCCGATAATGTTCTGGCTATCCAAGTGAGGGAGCATTTTCTGAAGCAGCTTTCATTCGTTTTTTCAAAGGGAGGCTCACATCGGTGAATAGATTTCAAATCGATTGTTTCGTCGCTGTGTGCTTTTTCTCGAAGCGTTTTTATTTCGTCATTTCTTTATTTCTCTTATCACCATCTGACAGATATACAAGCATAGCACAAACGTAGAAAAAGTTCATTCTTGCAGAGGCGCCGTGATGAAATTTCGCGCAAGCCGAAGAAGTATCTCTACATTCTCAAGAACAGGTTAGTCGTTGTGACTTTTTCATAGAAATCTGGAAAATGGCATGAACTTACGGGCTTCCGGTAGACGAGAAAGGTGTCGGAAAACTCATAAAACCAAAAAAGTGTTGCTTCACAGATTCGTCGGGCGCTGTGTCGAAGCGGACATTCTCGAGCTCATCTACCAGCCTGCGACGTATTCCCATACACTTGTCGATCTGACTAGATGATCGATGAATCGATCAATTGGTCCATTCTAAGCTCCGCCCAACCCGATGATCACTGTACCCACGAGGGCCACTCTAGCACTTTGCTTTTTTCCATGACTTTTCAATATTTCACACCATTTCCTTGCAGCTTTAGTGTTTCATGCTCTCAATCGAAGTTACTGTTAGAGCTCCAGCTTGCTCCCAACATCAAAAATTTGTACAAATTTTCTTTTTTCCATTTCTCAACCACTTCTGGTACAGCTATCTCTAGATCTCTCCATAGACATCTCTATCTCACCCTCTCGCTTATATAGCTCGATCTCAAGCTTCATAACACATGAAAAACTCAATGACGCACTCACATGAACAAAAACAGCGTATAGCCGGTAGACTTGTTGAACTTGATAACTCATTCCCCCTTTTTCAACCATTCACTAACACCCAAATCCAGTTATTTCAATTTTTGCTAGACAGCTTGTGTGCTTTGTCTTTTCTCACCACGTTTTCAACCGATGACCCGAGTCCGTCCTTCAAATAATTCACTTTTCGCCTTTCGTTCTCATCTTTCTTTCTCTTCACAGGACTGAGAGATATGAAGAACTTCCATACGCCATCCGGCAGCTCATTTTGATATTTTTTCTGATTTCATTTTCAATTCAATGCTACAGTAACTTTTACTACCGTAATGTCCCCTTTTATTTCAGGCTTCAACTACCGTAAGCCATCTTTGTCGAGATTTTTACAGTAATTCATCTCTGTCATTCTTTTTTGGATTTCTCCCGATTTTCCTCTCCGAATTTGCACTTTGATACACTCTGAACAAAAAGAGCTCCTCTCTCTGAAAGGTAGTGTTTGTCTTTGCTATTTTTTTCAAAAAGGCCCTGATATTTCGGAAACATGAAAAACTCACAGACACAGAAGAGAGAGAGGCTAAATTGCTTTGTGTTTTTACAGCTACGAACTGAATGAATGAATAACGTTTATAATTATTGAAAATTTTCATTGTTTTGGCCTTGAAGATGTTAACATAACTTTTCCGAGTACGTTTTTATATGTTCGTTGTCTGTGATACTGTAGGGCTATTCGTTGTGGTTTTCTTATTAAGGGTTTCAATGTGTATGCTATAGTTGACTGAGAACCATGTGTCAGAGGGAGTCCAATTGAGAAACGAGAACGACCCATTTCTTTCCGTTGTGGATCACAGAGAGTGAAAAAACGTCTTGGGTGGACTACCCTTGGACTCACGACTCTCGATCGACTATAGCTTTAGTGATGGTGTTTGTATTTATCCCTATCATCAGTGCCAATAGTCGTTCTCGTTATTGCGATTATCCTCCCCCAGAAACGGTAAGTGCTGTTCAAATTTTCCATCAATCAATCTTTTCCGTAGAGAACTAAATAAACGGAGCACGGTTTTTAGGACCGGTTTAGGGAAAGTAGCCTGAGTTCGAACTTCTTAACACTTTTTCAGACGAATCGTCAGTTTCCTAGCAGTCAACGATCTTCACCCATTCAGGTTTGCTGATTACGGTATCTTGAACAAAAGTACCGTATCCGTCGAGATCTCATAACCCCTAAGGCCTTATCACTTCTAATGTCCGGGCCACCATTGTCCCTAAATATCTACACCAAAGATTGTGTTATCAGTGACTGTGTCCATGTTCCCTTTTCTTTGTTCTTCCTCTTCACTATCGCTCTGCTATCAGGCTCGCAACTTTATGGACGCTGTTCGAATCTCGTCTCTCTCACCATCAATTCTCTCTCTGCAGGCTGCATTCAGGTTCGCGTACTCAAATTCAAATCATATCACGGAGAGAAAGAGGGAAAAGATTGGAGGAGGAGGAGAGTATCTTTCAGTGCCATCCCATTGCCCTTTTTTCCTGGATGCTCTCCCTCTGTCTCAGTTTCGGTGCCGGGCTCTCTCTCACTCTCCCCTTCAGTCCTCGTAGTACGCTTCCTCTCCTTTTCTTGCACTTTTGAGGCGTGGTGCTGGCCCGCGGCAGTGTTCTTTAGTACTGGAGGAACAGAGAGGGAGGAGAGAGAGAGAGAGAGAGAGAGAGAGAGAGAGAGAGAGAAGGGTTGCGAAAATGACTAGAGAGAAGATTGCACTTTCAGTGGACCGTAGTAGAGAGAAGTGGGAGGAGAGAGTATGGAGACGAACAGAGCAGAGAGAGAGGGGGAAGCTGTGGGTGGGAGAAGTGGACATAGAGATAGAAGGGAAGAACGTCAGTTCGCAGAGGAGAGAAATCGCCCCACTGACCCTTCCTCTCCAGCTTTCTTTCTTTCTGATCTCTCTCTCTCTCTCTCTCTCTCTCTCTCTCTCTCTCTCTCTCTCTCTCTCTCTCTCTCCGCCGTTCAGGTTTAGCTGTCCCCCAGGGCGTATTGAACGATCTTCCTTGTTCTCTCAGTGCTTGTATATTGACCGTTCCCTTGCGCAATTTGTCTTTCCCTCTCACTCTCCCACCCTCTCTCTTTCCACCAAATCTACTGCTTCTCGAAAAAGCTTCCCATGTCGTTTTCCTAAGCGTCTCTTGCCTTGGATGGCAAAAAT
The DNA here is from genome assembly GCA_963695495.1 of Hololepta plana. Classification (NCBI taxonomy): domain Eukaryota; kingdom Metazoa; phylum Arthropoda; class Insecta; order Coleoptera; family Histeridae; genus Hololepta; species Hololepta plana. The sequence goes on along the minus strand of CAVOJK010000461.1, from coordinate 3,398 downwards.
TCAGCGCTGCGAATCTCTGAATCATCGTTTTCTTCTATCTTTCTGATACCATCCCTTACCGTAACCTGTACTCCCAGTGCTCTCACGTGGAACTTTCGCCTACCGTATCCTTACCGTATTCTCTCAGGTGCGCTGCGCGTCGCTGTGCCTCTTCGGAGGAGCGCTTCGGTGCGTAGCGGCAGCGCCTCTCACAAGGGCAATTGGACGGCGATGTGCGCGCTGCTTGAAGGAGAGAGAAGACGTGAGGCGAGCGAAATGGATGGAACGATGCAGAAGACCTGAAGCCGAGATCCCGACATTGGATTTTTGTGAGTTGACTGATTGTTTATTAGAGTTAGATTTTCACTTGTGATATGCTAGAAGTCTGGAAATTGAGGGGAGTTGGTTGATCTTATGTGTAGGTACTATTGTTTTTTTCATGGTAATGAAAATAAGGAAAAGAGTAAGCTAAAGGGAGAGTGTTGATTGGAATGTAGCTTTGTGACCCGTTTCCTTTTTCGTAAATAAGTTTACTGCTCGTCCATTTTATTTGGTTGAGAGTAATGTCACGTTTTTCAGACACCTCTCATCCTACCGTATCCCTCGATCAGCTCTACAGTACACCAGAGCTTGGCTTCATCCACCGTATCCCACGGCGATGTCATCTACCGTATCGAGTGTTGCTCGCTCGCTTCCTTCTCACCCACTCTCTCTCCCTTCATTCATCCCACCGGGAGAGTATGGTGAAGGCTAATTTAGAAGGCTCTTTCTACTATCTACAACTACACTTCTTCTAGTACCCGGCATTAGTACAACAACTCTCAAACTTCTCTACTGCTACTACTACAACAAAAATAATTCATCCCATCTCATCTCTCAAGATACCCTCATCCATACCCTCATGATGCCCTTATCTCTATCTCTCTCTATCACGAGAGCTGAGATTTCCATGGAGATAATCCCCCAGAGTCATCATCAACGAGAGCTACAACATAACACGAGAGGAGCGCAATGACGACGTAAATGGAAATCTTCTATGGACTCTTGGCAACTCGGATGAGACCATCCCTCTCTTACATCTCTCCGTCTCTCTTCTTACGCCTAAAAGCTGGCTCCGAGGCGCTACGGATCTCTGGACGTGTTCAGAGCGGATGAAGTGGGCGAGAAGATGAGAATGCAGAGACATGCGCATGAGCTGCAGGAAACTAGCGCAGAGTGAGTGGAGAAAAAGGGAGAGAGAGACTGTCACTCACCCGTCGATGGTTCGATTCCTGAAACCGGCAGGAGTCTTTTGTAGATTCCGGGCAGGGTCGGGCTGGCACATGTCAAATTTTGAGAGAGTGAGAGAGAAGGAGAGAGAACAACTTTCCAGCCTCGCCAACATCCATCGAGTTGACTGCAGCAGCAACAGCAAAGAAGAAGACTCCCCCAGCCAGCAGGACTACCGTATGCCACACACTCCAGCACACCATACCACAATTACCTCCTCCCACACACCTAAACACAAGTTACCTCATCATCTAGGCCCAAATCCCATGAATGCTTTCAACTAGGAACTCAACTCATGTAGCCACCCTCAAAGCTTTCCCAATCTAGATTCTGAAACTTTCTCGTTCGTCTTTCAGCCCGATCATTGTTCAGGTGGATCATATGGGGCCACGCCTTTGATTAGGTATCGATTATGCTCTGGAAATCGATTAATCAGTTTCCAGAGACTCGTAGATTTGAGTGGCCCGAAAGCCTGCCTAGTCAATAATCGAATTGTCTTTCTCTTCAGCCCCGAGTGAGTGTATTCTTTCACTGTCGTCGCAAGATGTCGACAGCTCATGCGTTATACTACCCGAAATGTCTTTCATCACCTCTTTAACTTGCTCTTTCATCAAACTGAACAAAGCCCAGTGAGCTTCGATACCATATAAGCCCCGTGCTCTCTTGTTCCATCAGCCAGCTATTATATACTCCACTGCCCAGTGTCTCTCCACTCCTCCTATCCACCCCCGGTATATCAGCAATTATCTATCGATTGATCATTTTGCGTGTGTGTGTGTCTGTCTGTTTTTGTGTATGATTGCTGCATCAAGATTCGCTTTCACAAAATTGTACGCGCTTTCACTAATCTAGTGGATGCCGCCATGCTTTTTGTATCCACACAGTGCTTTTTGTCCGCCATTGTACACCAATTCACACTCACATCCACACACACAATGTCATGCTCTGCACTCACTTCTTCTTGGAGAGCAGCCAGAGGCCTTTGATCGCAGCTTCCAGTCTCTAGCTTGAGAGACGTAGCTACATAGGAGAAAGCTCAAAACTGGCTGCTGCGATCAGAGTGAAAACGCGAGTATTCAGTCAATCGGACCCTGAGCTGATTGAATTCTCCCGTAAAAGCCATCTGTCTGCTTCTCGGGTCGAACGTTTTGATGGCACTTTCCCGGCCGGACGGCGGCATCGTTGCCCGGGAGCTGCGCAACTGGGATGCCCGGTAAAACCTGAGCCTACCACGCAATTCCCTGGCGCCCAAATGTTCTATTCGGGAGCCCAGTGAGCAGCTCTCGCTAGGCGCGATCACAAAATGTACGGAGGATCGTGTCAATAACAGGATAAACTCATAAAACCCAAGATTCTCTATGTCTTCTTGCACAAAACAGCTCTCACCAGCCTCGGAATGTGAGCAGAAAATGGTATCCTGCTAAAAATACGCGGTGGACTCGACTTTCGAAGTTTACCATACGGCGGAAACGGATTTTGGAATTTTCTATACGACAGACACGGCTTTCGGAATTGCCTATATCGCGGACCCGGTTTTCGTAGTTTTCTAGAATACGGACACGGCTCTCGTGAACTTGTGAACAAATTTCCTGTTTTTCTATATTGCGGACCCGGCTTTCGGGATTTCCTATTTCGCGGACCCGGCTTTTGGAGTTTTCTAAAATACGGACACGGCTCTCATGAATGTGTGAACGAATTTCCTGTTTTTCTACATTGCGGACCCGGACTTCGAGATTTCCTATATTGCGGACCCGGCTTTCGGGATTTCCTATTTCGCAGACCCGGCTTTAGGAGTTTTCTAAAATACGGACACGGCTCTCGTGAATTTGAGAACGAATTTCCCGTTTTTCTACATTGCGGACCCGGACTTCAAGATTTCCTATATTGCGGACCCGGCTTTTGGTATTTCCTATTTCGCAGACCCGGCTTTCGGAGTTTTCTAAAATACGGACACGGCTCTCGTGAATTTGTGAACAAATTTCCTGTTTTTCTATATTGCGGACCCGGCTTTCGGGATTTCCTATTTCGCAGACCCGGCTTTAGGAGTTTTCTAAAATACGGACACGGCTCTCGTGAATTTGTGAACAAATTTCCTGTTTTTCTATATTGCGGACCCGGCTTTCGTGATTTCCTATTTCGCAGACCCGGCT
>CAVOJK010000460.1:0-51580 GCA_963695495.1 Hololepta plana | reverse complement strand
AGACAAGTCGGTCCTTTCGATCCTCTCGTTTAGCCTTGTATCCGATGAGTGATCAGCGGAATTGTGAATGAGCTTCTCTCTCGCCACCCTTTCTAACTCGAAAGCTAAGAACCATTCTACAGAGGATTCTCGACAGTCAAAGACATCTTGTCGCAAGACAAGACAAGTCGAGTCCTTTCGATTCCTCTCGTTAGCCTTGTATCCGATGAGTGATCACGAATTGTGAATGAGCTTCTCTCTCCCACCCTTTCTAATCGAAAGCTAAGAACCATTCTACAGAGGATTCTCCGACAGTCAAAAGACATCTTGTCGCAAGACAAGACAAGTCGGTCTTTCGATCCTCTCGTTTAGCCTTGTATCCGATGAGTGATCAGTGGAATTGTGATTGAGCTTCTCTCTCGCCACCTTTCTAACTCGAAAGCTAAGAACCATTCTACAGAGGATTCTCCGACAGTCAAAAGACATCTTGTCGCAAGACAAGACAAGTCGGTCCTTTCGATCCTCTCGTTAGCCTTGTAATCCGATGAGTGATCAGCGGAATTGTGAATGAGCTTCTCTCTCGCCCACCCTTTCTAACTCGAAAGCTAAGAACCATTCTACAGAGGATTCTCCGACAGTCGAAAGACATCTTGTCGCAAGACAAGACAAGTCGGTCCTTTCGGATCCTCTCGTTTAGCCTTGTATCCGATGAGTGATAAAGCGGAATTGTGAATGAGCTTCTCTCTCGCCACCCTCTCTAACTCCAAAGCTAAGAACCATTCTACAGAGGATTCTCCGACAGTCAAAAGACATCTTGTCGCAAGACAAGACAAGTCGGTCCTTTCAATCCTCTCGTTAAGCCTTGTTATCCGATGAGTGATCAGCGGAATTGTGAATGAGCTTCTCTCTTCGCCCACCCTTTCTAACTCCAAAGCTAAGAACCATTCTACAGAGGATTCTCCGACAGTCAAAAGACATCTTGTCGCAAGACAAGACAAGTCGGTCCTTTCGATCCTTTTGTTCAGCCTTTATCCGATGAGTGATCAGCGGAATTGTGAATGTGCTTCTCTCTTGCCACACCTTCTAACTCCAAAGCTAAGAACCATTCTACAGAGGATTCTCCGACAGTCAAAAGACATCTTGTCGCAAGACAAGAACAAGAGTCGGTCCTTTCGATCCTCTCGTTAGCCTTGTATCCGATGAGTGATCAGCGGAATTGTGAATGAGCTCTCTCTTCTCGCCACCCTTTCTAACTCGAAAGCTAAGAACCATTCTACAGAGGATTCTCCGACAGTCAAAAGACATCTTGTCGCAAGACAAGACAAGTCGGTCCTTTCGATCCTCTCGTTTAGCCTAGTATCCGATGAGTGATCAGTGGAATTGTGAATAATCTTCTCTCTCGCCACCCTTCCTAACTCGAAAGCTAAGAACCATTCTACAGAGGATTCTCCGACAGTCAAAAGACATCTTGTCGCAAGACAAGACAAGTCGGTCCTTTCGATCCTCTCGTTTAGCCTTGTATCGATGAGTGATCAGCGGAAATTGTGAATGAGCTTCTTTCTCGCCACCCTTTCTAACTCGAAAAGCTAAGAACCATTCTACAGAGATTCTCCGACAGTCAAAAGACATCTTGTCGCAAGACAAGACAAGTCGGTCCTTTCGATCCTCTCGTTTAGCCTTGTATCCGATGAGTGATCAGCGGAATTGTGAATGAGCTTCTCTCTCGCCACCCTTTCTAACTCGAAAGCTAAGAACCATTCCACAGAGGATTCTTCGACAGTCAAAAGACATCTTGTCGCGAGACAAGACAAGTCGGTCCTTTCGATCCTCTCGTTTAGCCTTGTATCCGATGAGTGATCAGCGGAATTGTGAATGAGCTTCTCTCTCGCCACCCTTTCTAACTCGAAAGCTAAGAACCATTCTACAGAGGATTCTCCGACAGTCAAAAGACATCTTGTCGCAAGACAAGACAAGTCGGTCCTTTCGATCCTCTCGTTTATCCTTGTATCCGATGAGTGATCAGCGGAATTGTGAATGAGTTCTCCTCTCTCGCCACCCTTCTAACTCGAAAGCTAAGAACCATTCTACAGAGGATTCTCCGACAGTCGAAAGACATCTTGTCGCAGGACAAGACAAGTCGGTCCTTTCGATCCTCTCGTTTAGCCTTGTATCCGATGAGTGATCAGCGGAATTGTGAATGAGCTTCTCTCTCGCCACCCTTTCTAACTCGAAAGCTAAGAACCATTCCACAGAGGATTCTTCGACAGTCAAAAGACATCTTGTCGCGAGACAAGACAAGTCGGTCCTTTCGATCCTCTCGTTTAGCCTTGTATCCGATGAGTGATCAGCGGAATTGTGAATGAGCTTCTCTCTCGCCACCCTTTCTAACTCGAAAGCTAAGACCATTCTACAGAGGATTCTCCGACAGTCGAAAAGGACATCTTGTCGCAAGACAAGACAAGTCGGTCCTTTCGATCCTCTCGTATAGCCTTGTATCCGATGAGTGATCAGCGGAATTGTGAATGAGCTTCTCTCTCGCCTACCCTTTCTAACTCAAAGCTAAGAACCATTCTCAGAGGATTCTCCGACAGTCAAAAGACATCTTGTCGCAAGACAAGACAAGTCGGTCCTTTCGATCCTCTCGTTTAGCCTTGTATCCGATGAGTGATCAGCGGAATTGTGAATGAGCTACTCTCTCGCCACCCTTTCTAACTCGAAAGCTAAGAACCATTCTACAGAGGATTCTCCGACAGTCAAAAGACATCTTGTCGCAAGACAAGACAAGTCGGTCCTTTCGATCCTCTCGTTTAGCCTTGTATCCGATGAGTGATCAGCGGAATTGTGAATGAGCTTCTCTCTCGCCACCCTCTCTAACTCCAAAGCTAAGAACCATTCTACAGAGGATTCTCCGACAGTCAAAAGACATCTTGTCGCAAGACAAGACAAGTCGGTCCTTTCAATCCTCTCGTTAAGCCTTGTATCCGATGAGTGATCAGCGGAATTGTGAATGAGCTTCTCTCTCGCCACCCTTTCTAACTCAAAGCTAAGAACATTCTACAGAGGATTCTCCGACAGTCAAAAGACATCTTGTCGCAAGACAAGACAAGTCGGTCCTTTCGATCCTTTTGTTCAGCCTTTTATCCGATGAGTGATCACGGAATTGTGAATGTGCTTCTCTCTTGCCACCCTTTCTAACTCCAAAGCTAAGAACCATTCTACAGAGGATTCTCCGACAGTCAAAGACATCTTGTCGCAAGACAAGACAAGTCGGTCCTTTCGATCCTCTCGTTTAGCCTTGTATCCGATGAGTGATCAGTGGAATTGTGAATAATCTTCTCTCTCGCCACCCTTCTAACTCGAAGCTAAGAACCATTCTACAGAGGATTCTCCGACAGTCAAAAGACATCTTGTCGCAAGACAAGACAAGTCGGTCCTTTCGATCCTCTCGTTTAGCCTTGTATCCGATGAGTGATCAGCGGAATTGTGAATGAGCTTCTTTCTCGCCACCCTTTCTAACTCGAAAGCTAAGAACCATTCTACAGAGGATTCTCCGACAGTCAAAAGACATCTTGTCGCAAGACAAGACAAGTCGGTCCTTTCGATCCTCTCGTTTAGCCTTGTATCCGATGAGTGATCAGCGAATTGTGAATGAGCTTCTCTCTCGCCACCCTTTCTAACTCGAAAGCTAAGAACCATTCACAGAGGATTCTTCGACAGTCAAAAGACATCTTGTCGCGAGACAAGACAAGTCGGTCCTTTCGATCCTCTCGTTTAGCCTTGTATCCGATGAGTGATCAGCGGAATTGTGAATGAGCTTCTCTCTCGCCACCCTTTCTAACTCGAAAGCTAAGAACCATTCTACAGAGGATTCTCCGACAGTCAAAAGACATCTTGTCGCAAGACAAGACAAGTCGGTCCTTTCGATCCTCTCGTTTAGCCTTGTATCCGATGAGTGATCAGCGGAATTGTGAATGAGCTTCTCTCTCGCCACCCTTTCTAACTCGAAAGCTAAGAACCATTCTACAGAGGATTCTCCGACAGTCGAAAGACATCTTGTCGCAAGACAAGACAAGTCGGTCCTTTCGAACCTCTCGTTTAGCCTTGTATCCGATGAGTGATCAGCGGAATTGTGAATGAGCTACTCTCTCGCCACCCTTTCTAACTCAAAGCTAAGAACCATTCTACAGAGGATTCTCGACAGTCAAAAGACATCTTGTCGCAAGACAAGACAAGTCGGTCCTTTCGATCCTCTCGTTTAGCCTTGTATCCGATGAGTGATCAGCGGAATTGTGAATGAGCTTCTCTCTCGCCACCCTTTCTAACTCGAAAGCTAAGAACCATTCTACAGAGGATTCTCCGACAGTCAAAAGACATCTTGTCGCAAGACAAGACAAGTCGGTCCTTTCGATCCTCTCGTTTAGCCTTGTATCCGATGAGTGATCAGCGGAATTGTGAATGAAGTCGGTCCTTTCAATCCTCTCGTTTAGCCTTGTATCCGATGAGTGATCAGCGGAATTGTGAATGAGCTTCTCTCTCGCCACCCTTTCTAACTCGAAAGCTAAGAACCATTCTACAGAGGATTCTCCGACAGTCGAAAGACATCTTGTCGCAAGACAAGACAAGTCGGTCCTTTCGATCCTCTCGTTTAGCCTTGTATCCGATGAGTGATCAGCGGAATTGTGAATGAGCTTCTCTCTCGCCACCCTTTCTAACTCGAAAGCTAAGAAACCATTCTACAGAGGATTCTCCGACAGTCAAAAGACCATCTTGTCGCAAGACAAGAGAAGTCGGTCCTTTCGATCCTCTCGTTTAGCCTTGTATCCGATGAGTGATCAGCGGAATTGTGAATGAGCTTCTCTCTCGCCACCCTTTCTAACTCGAAAGCTAAGAACCATTCTACAGAGGATTCTCCGACAGTCAAAAGACATCTTGTCGCAAGACAAGACAAGTCGGTCCTTTCGATCCTCTCGTTTAGCCTTGTATCCGATGAGTGATCAGTGGAATGTGAATAATCTTCTCTCTCGCCACCCTTCCTAACTCGAAAGCTAAGAACCATTCTACAGAGGATTCTCCGACAGTCAAAAGACATCTTGTCGCAAGACAAGACAAGTCGGTCCTTTCGATCCTCTCGTTTAGCCTTGTATCCGATGAGTGATCAGCGGAATTGTGAATGAGCTTCTTTCTCGCCACCCTTTCTAACTCGAAAGCTAGAACCATTCTACAGAGGATTCTCCGACAGTCAAAAGACATCTTGTCGCAAGACAAGACAAGTCGGTCCTTTCGATCCTCTCGTTTAGCCTTGTATCCGATGAGTGATCAGCGAATTGTGAATGAGCTTCTCTCTTCGCCACCCTTTCTAACTCGAAAGCTAAGAACCATTCCACAGAGGATTCTCCGACAGTCAAAGACATCTTGTCGCAAGACAAGACAAGTCGGTCCTTTCGATCCTCTCGTTTAGCCTTGTATCCGATGAGTGATCAGCGGAATTGTGAATGAGCTTCTCTCTCGCCACCCTTTCTAACTCGAAAGCTAAGAACCATTCTACAGAGGATTCTCCGACAGTCGAAAGACATCTTGTCGCAAGACAAGACAAGTCGGTCCTTTCGATCCTCTCGTTTAGCCTTTTATCCGATGAGTGATCAGCGGAATTGTGAATGAGCTTCTCTCTCGCCACCCTTTCTAACTCGAAAGCTAAGAACCATTCTACAGAGGATTCTCCGACAGTCAAAAGACATCTTGTCGCAAGACAAGACAAGTCGTCCTTTCGATCCCTCTCGTTTAGCCTTGTATCCGATGAGTGATCAGCGGAATTGTGAATGAGCTTCTCTCTCGCCACCCTTTCTAACTCGAAAGCTAAGAACCATTCTACAGAGGATTCTCCGACAGTCAAAAGACATCTTGTCGCAAGACAAGACAAGTCGGTCCTTTCGATCCTCTCGTTTAGCCTTGTATCCGATGAGTGATCAGCGAATTGTGAATGAAGTCGGTCCTTTCAATCCTCTCGTTTAGCCTTGTATCCGATGAGTGATCAGCGGAATTGTGAATGAGCTTCTCTCTCGCCACCATTTCTAACTCGAAAGCTAAGAACCATTCTACAGAGGATTCTCCGACAGTCGAAAAGACATCTTGTCGCAAGACAAGACAAGTCGGTCCTTTCGATCCTCTCGTTTAGCCTTGTATCCGATGAGTGATCAGCGGAATTGTGAATGAGCTTCTCTCTCGCCACCCTTTCTAACTCGAAAGCTAAGAACCATTCTACAGAGGATTCTCCGACAGTCAAAAGACATCTTGTCGCAAGACAAGACAAGTCGGTCCTTTCGATCCTCTCGTTTAGCCTTGTATCCGATGAGTGATCAGCGGAATTGTGAATGAGCTTCTCTCTCGCCACCCTTTCTAACTCGAAAGCTAAGAACCATTCTACAGAGGATTCTCCGACAGTCAAAAGACATCTTGTCGCAAGACAAGACAAGTCGGTCCTTTCGATCCTCTCGTTTAGCCTTGTATCCGATGAGTGATCAGCGGAATTGTGAATGAAGTCGGTCCTTTCAATCCTCTCGTTTAGCCTTGTATCCGATGAGTGATCAGCGGAATTGTGAATGAGCTTCTCTCTCGCCACCCTTTCTAACTCGAAAGCTAAGAACCATTCTACAGAGGATTCTCCGACAGTCGAAAGACATCTTGTCGCAAGACAAGACAAGTCGGTCCTTTCGATCCTCTCGTTTAGCCTTGTATCCGATGAGTGATCAGCGGAATTGTGAATGAGCTTCTCTCTCGCCACCCTTTCTAACTCGAAAGCTAAGAATCATTCTACAGAGGATTCTCCGACAGTCAAAAGACATCTTGTCGCAAGACAAGACAAGTCGGTCCTTTCGATCCTCTCGTTTAGCCTTGTATCCGATGAGTGATCAGCGGAATTGTGAATGAAGTCGGTTCTTTCAATCCTCTCGTTTAGCCTTGTATCCGATAAGTGATCAGCGGAATTGTGAATGAGCTTCTCTCTTGCCACCCTTTCTAACTCCAAAGCTAAGAACCATTCTACAGAGGATTCTCCGACAGTCAAAAGACATCTTGTCGCAAGACAAGACAAGTCGGTCCTTTCAATCCTCTCGTTAAGCCTTGTATCCGATGAGTGATCAGCGGAATTGTGAATGAGCTTCTCTCTCGCCACCCTTCCTAACTCGAAAGCTAAGAACCATTCTACAGAGGATTCTCCGACAGTCAAAAGACATCTTGTCGCAAGACAAGACAAGTCGGTCCTTTCGATCCTCTCGTTTAGCCTTGTATCCGATGAGTGATCAGCGGAATTGTGAATGAGCTTCTTTCTCGCCACCCTTTCTAACTCGAAAGCTAAGAACCATTCTACAGAGGATTCTCCGACAGTCAAAAGACATCTTGTCGCAAGACAAGACAAGTCGGTCCTTTCGATCCTCTCGTTTAGCCTTGTATCCGATGAGTGATCAGCGGAATTGTGAATGAGCTTCTCTCTCGCCACCCTTTCTAACTCGAAAGCTAAGAACCATTCTACAGAGGATTCTCCGACAGTCGAAAGACATCTTGTCGCAAGACAAGACAAGTCGGTCCTTTCGAACCTCTCGTTTAGCCTTGTATCCGATGAGTGATCAGCGGAATTGTGAATGAGCTACTCTCTCGCCACCCTTTCTAACTCCAAAGCTAAGAACCATTCTACAGAGGATTCTCCGACAGTCAAAAGACATCTTGTCGCAAGACAAGACAAGTCGGTCCTTTCGATCCTCTCGTTTAGCCTTGTATCCGATGAGTGATCAGCGGAATTGTGAATGAGCTTCTCTCTCGCCACCCTTTCTAACTCGAAAGCTAAGAACCATTCTACAGAGGATTCTCCGACAGTCAAAAGACATCTTGTCGCAAGACAAGACAAGTCGGTCCTTTCGATCCTCTCGTTTAGCCTTGTATCCGATGAGTGATCAGCGGAATTGTGAATGAAGTCGGTCCTTTCAATCCTCTCGTTTAGCCTTGTATCCGATGAGTGATCAGCGGAATTGTGAATGAGCTTCTCTCTCGCCACCCTTTCTAACTCGAAAGCTAAGAACCATTCTACAGAGGATTCTCCGACAGTCGAAAGACATCTTGTCGCAAGACAAGACAAGTCGGTCCTTTCGATCCTCTCGTTTAGCCTTGTATCCGATGAGTGATCAGCGGAATTGTGAATGAGCTTCTCTCTCGCCACCCTTTCTAACTCGAAAGCTAAGAACCATTCTACAGAGGATTCTCCGACAGTCAAAAGACATCTTGTCGCAAGACAAGAGAAGTCGGTCCTTTCGATCCTCTCGTTTAGCCTTGTATCCGATGAGTGATCAGCGGAATTGTGAATGAGCTTCTCTCTCGCCACCCTTTCTAACTCGAAAGCTAAGAACCATTCTACAGAGGATTCTCCGACAGTCAAAAGACATCTTGTCGCAAGACAAGACAAGTCGGTCCTTTCGATCCTCTCGTTTAGCCTTGTATCCGATGAGTGATCAGTGGAATTGTGAATAATCTTCTCTCTCGCCACCCTTCCTAACTCGAAAGCTAAGAACCATTCTACAGAGGATTCTCCGACAGTCAAAAGACATCTTGTCGCAAGACAAGACAAGTCGGTCCTTTCGATCCTCTCGTTTAGCCTTGTATCCGATGAGTGATCAGCGGAATTGTGAATGAGCTTCTTCTCGCCACCCTTTCTAACTCGAAAGCTAAGAACCATTCTACAGAGGATTCTCCGACAGTCAAAAGACATCTTGTCGCAAGACAAGACAAGTCGGTCCTTTCGATCCTCTCGTTTAGCCTTGTATCCGATGAGTGATCAGCGGAATTGTGAATGAGCTTCTCTCTCGCCACCCTTTCTAACTCGAAAGCTAAGAACCATTCCACAGAGGATTCTCCGACAGTCAAAAGACATCTTGTCGCAAGACAAGACAAGTCGGTCCTTTCGATCCTCTCGTTTAGCCTTGTATCCGATGAGTGATCAGCGGAATTGTGAATGAGCTTCTCTCTCGCCACCCTTTCTAACTCGAAAGCTAAGAACCATTCTACAGAGGATTCTCCGACAGTCGAAAGACATCTTGTCGCAAGACAAGACAAGTCGGTCCTTTCGATCCTCTCGTTTAGCCTTTTATCCGATGAGTGATCAGCGGAATTGTGAATGAGCTTCTCTCTCGCCACCCTTTCTAACTCGAAAGCTAAGAACCATTCTACAGAGGATTCTCCGACAGTCAAAAGACATCTTGTCGCAAGACAAGACAAGTCGGTCCTTTCGATCCTCTCGTTTAGCCTTGTATCCGATGAGTGATCAGCGGAATTGTGAATGAGCTTCTCTCTCGCCACCCTTTCTAACTCGAAAGCTAAGAACCATTCTACAGAGGATTCTCCGACAGTCAAAAGACATCTTGTCGCAAGACAAGACAAGTCGGTCCTTTCGATCCTCTCGTTTAGCCTTGTATCCGATGAGTGATCAGCGGAATTGTGAATGAAGTCGGTCCTTTCAATCCTCTCGTTTAGCCTTGTATCCGATGAGTGATCAGCGGAATTGTGAATGAGCTTCTCTCTCGCCACCATTTCTAACTCGAAAGCTAAGAACCATTCTACAGAGGATTCTCCGACAGTCGAAAGACATCTTGTCGCAAGACAAGACAAGTCGGTCCTTTCGATCCTCTCGTTTAGCCTTGTATCCGATGAGTGATCAGCGGAATTGTGAATGAGCTTCTCTCTCGCCACCCTTTCTAACTCGAAAGCTAAGAACCATTCTACAGAGGATTCTCCGACAGTCAAAAGACATCTTGTCGCAAGACAAGACAAGTCGGTCCTTTCGATCCTCTCGTTTAGCCTTGTATCCGATGAGTGATCAGCGGAATTGTGAATGAGCTTCTCTCTCGCCACCCTTTCTAACTCGAAAGCTAAGAACCATTCTACAGAGGATTCTCCGACAGTCAAAAGACATCTTGTCGCAAGACAAGACAAGTCGGTCCTTTCGATCCTCTCGTTTAGCCTTGTATCCGATGAGTGATCAGCGGAATTGTGAATGAAGTCGGTCCTTTCAATCCTCTCGTTTAGCCTTGTATCCGATGAGTGATCAGCGGAATTGTGAATGAGCTTCTCTCTCGCCACCCTTTCTAACTCGAAAGCTAAGAACCATTCTACAGAGGATTCTCCGACAGTCGAAAGACATCTTGTCGCAAGACAAGACAAGTCGGTCCTTTCGATCCTCTCGTTTAGCCTTGTATCCGATGAGTGATCAGCGGAATTGTGAATGAGCTTCTCTCTCGCCACCCTTTCTAACTCGAAAGCTAAGAATCATTCTACAGAGGATTCTCCGACAGTCAAAAGACATCTTGTCGCAAGACAAGACAAGTCGGTCCTTTCGATCCTCTCGTTTAGCCTTGTATCCGATGAGTGATCAGCGGAATTGTGAATGAAGTCGGTTCTTTCAATCCTCTCGTTTAGCCTTGTATCCGATAAGTGATCAGCGGAATTGTGAATGAGCTTCTCTCTTGCCACCCTTTCTAACTCCAAAGCTAAGAACCATTCTACAGAGGATTCTCCGACAGTCAAAAGACATCTTGTCGCAAGACAAGACAAGTCGGTCCTTTCAATCCTCTCGTTAAGCCTTGTATCCGATGAGTGATCAGCGGAATTGTGAATGAGCTTCTCTCTCGCCACCCTTCCTAACTCGAAAGCTAAGAACCATTCTACAGAGGATTCTCCGACAGTCAAAAGACATCTTGTCGCAAGACAAGACAAGTCGGTCCTTTCGATCCTCTCGTTTAGCCTTGTATCCGATGAGTGATCAGCGGAATTGTGAATGAGCTTCTTTCTCGCCACCCTTTCTAACTCGAAAGCTAAGAACCATTCTACAGAGGATTCTCCGACAGTCAAAAGACATCTTGTCGCAAGACAAGACAAGTCGGTCCTTTCGATCCTCTCGTTTAGCCTTGTATCCGATGAGTGATCAGCGGAATTGTGAATGAGCTTCTCTCTCGCCACCCTTTCTAACTCGAAAGCTAAGAACCATTCCACAGAGGATTCTCCGACAGTCAAAAGACATCTTGTCGCAAGACAAGACAAGTCGGTCCTTTCGATCCTCTCGTTTAGCCTTGTATCCGATGAGTGATCAGCGGAATTGTGAATGAGCTTCTCTCTCGCCACCCTTTCTAACTCGAAAGCTAAGAACCATTCTACAGAGGATTCTCCGACAGTCAAAAGACATCTTGTCGCAAGACAAGACAAGTCGGTCCTTTCGATCCTCTCGTTTAGCCTTGTATCCGATGAGTGATCAGCGGAATTGTGAATGAGCTTCTCTCTCGCCACCCTTTCTAACTCGAAAGCTAAGAACCATTCTACAGAGGATTCTCCGACAGTCAAAAGACATCTTGTCGCAAGACAAGACAAGTCGGTCCTTTCGATCCTCTCGTTTAGCCTTGTATCCGATGAGTGATCAGCGGAATTGTGAATGAAGTCGGTCCTTTCAATCCTCTCGTTTAGCCTTGTATCCGATGAGTGATCAGCGGAATTGTGAATGAGCTTCTCTCTCGCCACCCTTTCTAACTCGAAAGCTAAGAACCATTCTACAGAGGATTCTCCGACAGTCGAAAGACATCTTGTCGCAAGACAAGACAAGTCGGTCCTTTCGATCCTCTCGTTTAGCCTTGTATCCGATGAGTGATCAGCGGAATTGTGAATGAGCTTCTCTCTCGCCACCCTTTCTAACTCGAAAGCTAAGAATCATTCTACAGAGGATTCTCCGACAGTCAAAAGACATCTTGTCGCAAGACAAGACAAGTCGGTCCTTTCGATCCTCTCGTTTAGCCTTGTATCCGATGAGTGATCAGCGGAATTGTGAATGAAGTCGGTTCTTTCAATCCTCTCGTTTAGCCTTGTATCCGATAAGTGATCAGCGGAATTGTGAATGAGCTTCTCTCTTGCCACCCTTTCTAACTCCAAAGCTAAGAACCATTCTACAGAGGATTCTCCGACAGTCAAAAGACATCTTGTCGCAAGACAAGACAAGTCGGTCCTTTCAATCCTCTCGTTAAGCCTTGTATCCGATGAGTGATCAGCGGAATTGTGAATGAGCTTCTCTCTCGCCACCCTTCCTAACTCGAAAGCTAAGAACCATTCTACAGAGGATTCTCCGACAGTCAAAAGACATCTTGTCGCAAGACAAGACAAGTCGGTCCTTTCGATCCTCTCGTTTAGCCTTGTATCCGATGAGTGATCAGCGGAATTGTGAATGAGCTTCTTTCTCGCCACCCTTTCTAACTCGAAAGCTAAGAACCATTCTACAGAGGATTCTCCGACAGTCAAAAGACATCTTGTCGCAAGACAAGACAAGTCGGTCCTTTCGATCCTCTCGTTTAGCCTTGTATCCGATGAGTGATCAGCGGAATTGTGAATGAGCTTCTCTCTCGCCACCCTTTCTAACTCGAAAGCTAAGAACCATTCCACAGAGGATTTTCCGACAGTCAAAAGACATCTTGTCGCAAGACAAGACAAGTCGGTCCTTTCGATCCTCTCGTTTAGCCTTGTATCCGATGAGTGATCAGCGGAATTGTGAATGAGCTTCTCTCTCGCCACCCTTTCTAACTCGAAAGCTAAGAACCATTCTACAGAGGATTCTCCGACAGTCGAAAGACATCTTGTCGCAAGACAAGACAAGTCGGTCCTTTCGATCCTCTCGTTTAGCCTTGTATCCGATGAGTGATCAGCGGAATTGTGAATGAGCTACTCTCTCGCCACCCTTTCTAACTCGAAAGCTGAGAACCATTCTACAGAGGATTCTCCGACAGTCGAAAGACATCTTGTCGCAAGACAAGACAAGTCGGTCCTTTCGATCCTCTCGTTTAGCCTTGTATCCGATGAGTGATCAGCGGAATTGTGAATGAGCTACTCTCTCGCCACCCTTTCTAACTCGAAAGCTAAGAACCATTCTACAGAGGATTCTCCGACAGTCGAAAGACATCTTGTCGCAAGACAAGACAAGTCGGTCCTTTCGATCCTCTCGTTTAGCCTTGTATCCGATGAGTGATCAGCGGAATTGTGAATGAGCTTCTCTCTCGCCACCCTTTCTAACTCGAAAGCTAAGAACCATTCTACAGAGGATTCTCCGACAGTCAAAAGACATCTTGTCGCAAGACAAGACAAGTCGGTCCTTTCGATCCCCTCGTTTAGCCTTGTATCCGATGAGTGATCAGCGGAATTGTGAATGAGCTTCTCTCTCGCCACCCTTTCTAACTCGAAAGCTAAGAACCATTCTACAGAGGATTCTCCGACAGTCGAAAGACATCTTGTCGCAAGACAAGACAAGTCGGTCCTTTCGATCCTCTCGTTCAGCCTTGTATCCGATGAGTGATCAGCGGAATTGTGAATGAGCTTCTCTCTCGCCACCCTTTCTAACTCGAAAGCTAAGAACCATTCTACAGAGGATTCTCCGACAGTCGAAAGACATCTTGTCGCAAGACAAGACAAGTCGGTCCTTTCGATCCTTTTGTTTAGCCTTGTATCCGATGAGTGATCAGCGGAATTGTGAATGAGCTTCTCTCTCGCCACCCTTTCTAACTCCAAAGCTAAGAACCATTCTACAGAGGATTCTCCGACAGTCAAAAGACATCTTGTCGCAAGACAAGACAAGTCGGTCCTTTCGATCCTCTCGTTTAGCCTTGTATCCGATGAGTGATCAGCGGAATTGTGAATGAGCTTCTCTCTCGCCACCCTTTCTAACTCGAAAGCTAAGAACCATTCCACAGAGGATTCTCCGACAGTCAAAAGACATCTTGTCGCAAGACAAGACAAGTCGGTCCTTTCGATCCTCTCGTT
Source organism: Hololepta plana (assembly GCA_963695495.1). Lineage (NCBI taxonomy): Eukaryota > Metazoa > Arthropoda > Insecta > Coleoptera > Histeridae > Hololepta > Hololepta plana. The sequence continues at coordinate 37,777 of CAVOJK010000460.1, read as the reverse complement.
TAGCCTTGTATCCGATGAGTGATCAGCGGAATTGTGAATGAGCTTCTCTCTCGCCACCCTTTCTAACTTGAAAGCTAAGAACCATTCTACAGAGGATTCTCCGACAGTCGAAAGACATCTTGTCGCAAGACAAGACAAGTCGGTCCTTTCGATCCTCTCGTTTAGCCTTGTATCCGATGAGTGATCAGCGGAATTGTGAATGAGCTTCTCTCTCGCCACCCTTTCTAACTCGAAAGCTAAGAACCATTCTACAGAGGATTCTCCGACAGTCAAAAGACATCTTGTCGCAAGACAAGACAAGTCGGTCCTTTCGATCCTTTTGTTTAGCCTTGTATCCGATGAGTGATCAGCGAGCTAAGAACCATTCTACAGAGGATTCTCCGACAGTCGAAAGACATCTTGTCGCAAGACAAGACAAGTCGGTCCTTTCGATCCTCTCGTTTAGCCTTGTATCCGATGAGTGATCAGCGGAATTGTGAATGAGCTTCTCTCTCGCCACCCTTTCTAACTCGAAAGCTAAGAACCATTCTACAGAGGATTTTCCGACAGTCAAAAGACATCTTGTCGCAAGACAAGACAAGTCGGTCCTTTCGATCCTCTCGTTTAGCCTTGTATCCGATGAGTGATCAGCGGAATTGTGAATGAAGTCGGTTCTTTCAATCCTCTCGTTTAGCCTTGTATCCGATGAGTGATCAGCGGAATTGTGAATGAGCTTCTCTCTTGCCACCCTTTCTAACTCCAAAGCTAAGAACCATTCTACAGAGGATTCTCCGACAGTCAAAAGACATCTTGTCGCAAGACAAGACAAGTCGGTCCTTTCAATCCTCTTGTTAAGCCTTGTATCCGATGAGTGATCAGCGGAATTGTGAATGAGCTTCTCTCTCGCCACCCTTTCTAACTCCAAAGCTAAGAACCATTCTACAGAGGATTCTCCGACAGTCAAAAGACATCTTGTCGCAAGACAAGACAAGTCGGTCCTTTCGATCCTTTTGTTTAGCCTTGTATCCGATGAGTGATCAGCGGAATTGTGAATGTGCTTCTCTCTTGCCACCCTTTCTAACTCCAAAGCTAAGAACCATTCTACAGAGGATTCTCCGACAGTCAAAAGACATCTTGTCGCAAGACAAGACAAGTCGGTCCTTTCGATCCTCTCGTTTAGCCTTGTATCCGATGAGTGATCAGCGGAATTGTGAATGAGCTTCTCTCTCGCCACCCTTTCTAACTCGAAAGCTAAGAACCATTCTACAGAGGATTCTCCGACAGTCAAAAGACATCTTGTCGCAAGACAAGACAAGTCGGTCCTTTCGATCCTCTCGTTTAGCCTTGTATCCGATGAGTGATCAGCGGAATTGTGAATGAGCTTCTCTCTCGCCACCCTTTCTAACTCGAAAGCTAAGAACCATTCTACAGAGGATTCTCCGACAGTCAAAAGACATCTTGTCGCAAGACAAGACAAGTCGGTCCTTTCGATCCTCTCGTTTAGCCTTGTATCCGATGAGTGATCAGTGGAATTGTGAATAATCTTCTCTCTCGCCACCCTTCCTAACTCGAAAGCTAAGAACCATTCTACAGAGGATTCTCCGACAGTCAAAAGACATCTTGTCGCAAGACAAGACAAGTCGGTCCTTTCGATCCTCTCGTTTAGCCTTGTATCCGATGAGTGATCAGCGGAATTGTGAATGAGCTTCTTTCTCGCCACCCTTTCTAACTCGAAAGCTAAGAACCATTCTACAGAGGATTCTCCGACAGTCAAAAGACATCTTGTCGCAAGACAAGACAAGTCGGTCCTTTCGATCCTCTCGTTTAGCCTTGTATCCGATGAGTGATCAGCGGAATTGTGAATGAAGTCGGTCCTTTCAATCCTCTCGTTTAGCCTTGTATCCGATGAGTGATCAGCGGAATTATGAATGAGCTTCTCTCTCGCCACCCTTTCTAACTCGAAAGCTAAGAACCATTCTACAGAGGATTCTCCGACAGTCGAAAGACATCTTGTCGCAAGACAAGACAAGTCGGTCCTTTCGATCCTCTCGTTTAGCCTTGTATCCGATGAGTGATCAGCGGAATTGTGAATGAGCTTCTCTCTCGCCACCCTTTCTAACTCGAAAGCTAAGAACCATTCTACAGAGGATTCTCCGACAGTCGAAAGACATCTTGTCGCAAGACAAGACAAGTCGGTCCTTTCGATCCTCTCGTTTAGCCTTGTATCCGATGAGTGATCAGCGGAATTGTGAATGAGCTTCTCTCTCGCCACCCTTTCTAACTCGAAAGCTAAGAACCATTCTACAGAGGATTCTCCGACAGTCAAAGGACATCTTGTCGCAAGACAAGACAAGTCGGTCCTTTCGATCCTCTCGTTTAGCCTTGTATCCGATGAGTGATCAGCGGAATTGTGAATGAAGTCGGTCCTTTCAATCCTCTCGTTTAGCCTTGTATCCGATGAGTGATCAGCGGAATTGTGAATGAAGTCGGTCCTTTCAATCCTCTCGTTTAGCCTTGTATCCGATGAGTGATCAGCGGAATTATGAATGAGCTTCTCTCTCGCCACCCTTTCTAACTCGAAAGCTAAGAACCATTCTACAGAGGATTCTCCGACAGTCGAAAGACATCTTGTCGCAAGACAAGACAAGTCGGTCCTTTCGATCCTCTCGTTTAGCCTTGTATCCGATGAGTGATCAGCGGAATTGTGAATGAGCTTCTCTCTCGCCACCCTTTCTAACTCGAAAGCTAAGAACCATTCTACAGAGGATTCTCCGACAGTCGAAAGACATCTTGTCGCAAGACAAGACAAGTCGGTCCTTTCGATCCTCTCGTTTAGCCTTGTATCCGATGAGTGATCAGCGGAATTGTGAATGAGCTTCTCTCTCGCCACCCTTTCTAACTCGAAAGCTAAGAACCATTCTACAGAGGATTCTCCGACAGTCAAAGGACATCTTGTCGCAAGACAAGACAAGTCGGTCCTTTCGATCCTCTCGTTTAGCCTTGTATCCGATGAGTGATCAGCGGAATTGTGAATGAAGTCGGTCCTTTCAATCCTCTCGTTTAGCCTTGTATCCGATGAGTGATCAGCGGAATTGTGAATGAGCTTCTCTCTTGCCACCCTTTCTAACTCCAAAGCTAAGAACCATTCTACAGAGGATTCTCCGACAGTCAAAAGACATCTTGTCGCAAGACAAGACAAGTCGGTCCTTTCAATCCTCTCGTTAAGCCTTGTATCCGATGAGTGATCAGCGGAATTGTGAATGAGCTTCTCTCTCGCCACCCTTTCTAACTCCAAAGCTAAGAACCATTCTACAGAGGATTCTCCGACAGTCAAAAGACATCTTGTCGCAAGACAAGACAAGTCGGTCCTTTCGATCCTTTTGTTTAGCCTTGTATCCGATGAGTGATCAGCGGAATTGTGAATGTGCTTCTCTCTTGCCACCCTTTCTAACTCCAAAGCTAAGAACCATTCTACAGAGGATTCTCCGACAGTCAAAAGACATCTTGTCGCAAGACAAGACAAGTCGGTCCTTTCGATCCTCTCGTTTAGCCTTGTATCCGATGAGTGATCAGCGGAATTGTGAATGAGCTTCTCTCTCGCCACCCTTTCTAACTCGAAAGCTAAGAACCATTCTACAGAGGATTCTCCGACAGTCAAAAGACATCTTGTCGCAAGACAAGACAAGTCGGTCCTTTCGATCCTCTCGTTTAGCCTTGTATCCGATGAGTGATCAGCGGAATTGTGAATGAAGTCGGTCCTTTCAATCCTCTCGTTTAGCCTTGTATCCGATGAGTGATCAGCGGAATTGTGAATGAGCTTCTCTCTTGCCACCCTTTCTAACTCCAAAGCTAAGAACCATTCTACAGAGGATTCTCCGACAGTCAAAAGACATCTTGTCGCAAGACAAGACAAGTCGGTTCTTTCGATCCTTTTGTTTAGCCTTGTATCCGATGAGTGATCAGCGGAATTGTGAATGTGCTTCTCTCTTGCCACCCTTTCTAACTCCAAAGCTAAGAACCATTCTACAGAGGATTCTCCGACAGTCAAAAGACATCTTGTCGCAAGACAAGACAAGTCGGTCCTTTCGATCCTCTCGTTTAGCCTTGTATCCGATGAGTGATCAGCGGAATTGTGAATGAGCTTCTCTCTCGCCACCCTTTCTAACTCGAAAGCTAAGAACCATTCTACAGAGGATTCTCCGACAGTCAAAAGACATCTTGTCGCGAGACAAGACAAGTCGGTCCTTTCGATCCTCTCGTTTAGCCTTGTATCCGATGAGTGATCAGCGGAATTGTGAATGAAGTCGGTCCTTTCAATCCTCTCGTTTAGCCTTGTATCCGATGAGTGATCAGCGGAATTGTGAATGAGCTTCTCTCTCGCCACCCTTTCTAACTCGAAAGCTAAGAACCATTCTACAGAGGATTCTCCGACAGTCGAAAGACATCTTGTCGCAAGACAAGACAAGTCGGTCCTTTCGATCCTCTCGTTTAGCCTTGTATCCGATGAGTGATCAGCGGAATTGTGAATGAGCTTCTCTCTCGCCACCCTTTCTAACTCGATAGCTAAAAACCATTCTACAGAGGATTCTCCGACAGTCAAAAGACATCTTGTCGCAAGACAAGACAAGTCGGTCCTTTCGATCCTCTCGTTTAGCCTTGTATCCGATGAGTGATCAGCGGAATTGTGAATGAAGTCGGTCCTTTCAATCCTCTCGTTTAGCCTTGTATCCGATGAGTGATCAGCGGAATTGTGAATGAGCTTCTCTCTCGCCACCCTTTCTAACTCGAAAGCTAAGAACCATTCTACAGAGGATTCTCCGACAGTCGAAAGACATCTTGTCGCAAGACAAGACAAGTCGGTCCTTTCGATCCTCTCGTTTAGCCTTGTATCCGATGAGTGATCAGCGGAATTGTGAATGAGCTTCTCTCTCGCCACCCTTTCTAACTCGAAAGCTAAGAACCATTCCACAGAGGATTCTTCGACAGTCAAAAGACATCTTGTCGCGAGACAAGACAAGTCGGTCCTTTCGATCCTCTCGTTTAGCCTTGTATCCGATGAGTGATCAGCGGAATTGTGAATGAGCTTCTCTCTCGCCACCCTTTCTAACTCGAAAGCTAAGAACCATTCTACAGAGGATTCTCCGACAGTCAAAAGACATCTTGTCGCAAGACAAGACAAGTCGGTCCTTTCGATCCTCTCGTTTAGCCTTGTATCCGATGAGTGATCAGCGGAATTGTGAATGAGCTTCTCTCTCGCCACCCTTTCTAACTCGAAAGCTAAGAACCATTCTACAGAGGATTCTCCGACAGTCGAAAGACATCTTGTCGCAAGACAAGACAAGTCGGTCCTTTCGAACCTCTCGTTTAGCCTTGTATCCGATGAGTGATCAGCGGAATTGTGAATGAGCTACTCTCTCGCCACCCTTTCTAACTCCAAAGCTAAGAACCATTCTACAGAGGATTCTCCGACAGTCAAAAGACATCTTGTCGCAAGACAAGACAAGTCGGTCCTTTCGATCCTCTCGTTTAGCCTTGTATCCGATGAGTGATCAGCGGAATTGTGAATGAGCTTCTCTCTCGCCACCCTTTCTAACTCGAAAGCTAAGAACCATTCTACAGAGGATTCTCCGACAGTCAAAAGACATCTTGTCGCAAGACAAGACAAGTCGGTCCTTTCGATCCTCTCGTTTAGCCTTGTATCCGATGAGTGATCAGCGGAATTGTGAATGAAGTCGGTCCTTTCAATCCTCTCGTTTAGCCTTGTATCCGATGAGTGATCAGCGGAATTGTGAATGAGCTTCTCTCTCGCCACCCTTTCTAACTCGAAAGCTAAGAACCATTCTACAGAGGATTCTCCGACAGTCGAAAGACATCTTGTCGCAAGACAAGACAAGTCGGTCCTTTCGATCCTCTCGTTTAGCCTTGTATCCGATGAGTGATCAGCGGAATTGTGAATGAGCTTCTCTCTCGCCACCCTTTCTAACTCGAAAGCTAAGAACCATTCTACAGAGGATTCTCCGACAGTCAAAAGACATCTTGTCGCAAGACAAGAGAAGTCGGTCCTTTCGATCCTCTCGTTTAGCCTTGTATCCGATGAGTGATCAGCGGAATTGTGAATGAGCTTCTCTCTCGCCACCCTTTCTAACTCGAAAGCTAAGAACCATTCTACAGAGGATTCTCCGACAGTCAAAAGACATCTTGTCGCAAGACAAGACAAGTCGGTCCTTTCGATCCTCTCGTTTAGCCTTGTATCCGATGAGTGATCAGTGGAATTGTGAATAATCTTCTCTCTCGCCACCCTTCCTAACTCGAAAGCTAAGAACCATTCTACAGAGGATTCTCCGACAGTCAAAAGACATCTTGTCGCAAGACAAGACAAGTCGGTCCTTTCGATCCTCTCGTTTAGCCTTGTATCCGATGAGTGATCAGCGGAATTGTGAATGAGCTTCTTTCTCGCCACCCTTTCTAACTCGAAAGCTAAGAACCATTCTACAGAGGATTCTCCGACAGTCAAAAGACATCTTGTCGCAAGACAAGACAAGTCGGTCCTTTCGATCCTCTCGTTTAGCCTTGTATCCGATGAGTGATCAGCGGAATTGTGAATGAGCTTCTCTCTCGCCACCCTTTCTAACTCGAAAGCTAAGAACCATTCCACAGAGGATTCTCCGACAGTCAAAAGACATCTTGTCGCAAGACAAGACAAGTCGGTCCTTTCGATCCTCTCGTTTAGCCTTGTATCCGATGAGTGATCAGCGGAATTGTGAATGAGCTTCTCTCTCGCCACCCTTTCTAACTCGAAAGCTAAGAACCATTCTACAGAGGATTCTCCGACAGTCGAAAGACATCTTGTCGCAAGACAAGACAAGTCGGTCCTTTCGATCCTCTCGTTTAGCCTTTTATCCGATGAGTGATCAGCGGAATTGTGAATGAGCTTCTCTCTCGCCACCCTTTCTAACTCGAAAGCTAAGAACCATTCTACAGAGGATTCTCCGACAGTCAAAAGACATCTTGTCGCAAGACAAGACAAGTCGGTCCTTTCGATCCTCTCGTTTAGCCTTGTATCCGATGAGTGATCAGCGGAATTGTGAATGAGCTTCTCTCTCGCCACCCTTTCTAACTCGAAAGCTAAGAACCATTCTACAGAGGATTCTCCGACAGTCAAAAGACATCTTGTCGCAAGACAAGACAAGTCGGTCCTTTCGATCCTCTCGTTTAGCCTTGTATCCGATGAGTGATCAGCGGAATTGTGAATGAAGTCGGTCCTTTCAATCCTCTCGTTTAGCCTTGTATCCGATGAGTGATCAGCGGAATTGTGAATGAGCTTCTCTCTCGCCACCATTTCTAACTCGAAAGCTAAGAACCATTCTACAGAGGATTCTCCGACAGTCGAAAGACATCTTGTCGCAAGACAAGACAAGTCGGTCCTTTCGATCCTCTCGTTTAGCCTTGTATCCGATGAGTGATCAGCGGAATTGTGAATGAGCTTCTCTCTCGCCACCCTTTCTAACTCGAAAGCTAAGAACCATTCTACAGAGGATTCTCCGACAGTCAAAAGACATCTTGTCGCAAGACAAGACAAGTCGGTCCTTTCGATCCTCTCGTTTAGCCTTGTATCCGATGAGTGATCAGCGGAATTGTGAATGAGCTTCTCTCTCGCCACCCTTTCTAACTCGAAAGCTAAGAACCATTCTACAGAGGATTCTCCGACAGTCAAAAGACATCTTGTCGCAAGACAAGACAAGTCGGTCCTTTCGATCCTCTCGTTTAGCCTTGTATCCGATGAGTGATCAGCGGAATTGTGAATGAAGTCGGTCCTTTCAATCCTCTCGTTTAGCCTTGTATCCGATGAGTGATCAGCGGAATTGTGAATGAGCTTCTCTCTCGCCACCCTTTCTAACTCGAAAGCTAAGAACCATTCTACAGAGGATTCTCCGACAGTCAAAAGACATCTTGTCGCAAGACAAGACAAGTCGGTCCTTTCGATCCTCTCGTTTAGCCTTGTATCCGATGAGTGATCAGCGGAATTGTGAATGAGCTTCTCTCTCGCCACCCTTTCTAACTCGAAAGCTAAGAACCATTCTACAGAGGATTCTCCGACAGTCGAAAGACATCTTGTCGCAAGACAAGACAAGTCGGTCCTTTCGATCCTCTCGTTTAGCCTTGTATCCGATGAGTGATCAGCGGAATTGTGAATGAGCTTCTCTCTCGCCACCCTTTCTAACTCGAAAGCTAAGAATCATTCTACAGAGGATTCTCCGACAGTCAAAAGACATCTTGTCGCAAGACAAGACAAGTCGGTCCTTTCGATCCTCTCGTTTAGCCTTGTATCCGATGAGTGATCAGCGGAATTGTGAATGAAGTCGGTTCTTTCAATCCTCTCGTTTAGCCTTGTATCCGATAAGTGATCAGCGGAATTGTGAATGAGCTTCTCTCTTGCCACCCTTTCTAACTCCAAAGCTAAGAACCATTCTACAGAGGATTCTCCGACAGTCAAAAGACATCTTGTCGCAAGACAAGACAAGTCGGTCCTTTCAATCCTCTCGTTAAGCCTTGTATCCGATGAGTGATCAGCGGAATTGTGAATGAGCTTCTCTCTCGCCACCCTTCCTAACTCGAAAGCTAAGAACCATTCTACAGAGGATTCTCCGACAGTCAAAAGACATCTTGTCGCAAGACAAGACAAGTCGGTCCTTTCGATCCTCTCGTTTAGCCTTGTATCCGATGAGTGATCAGCGGAATTGTGAATGAGCTTCTTTCTCGCCACCCTTTCTAACTCGAAAGCTAAGAACCATTCTACAGAGGATTCTCCGACAGTCAAAAGACATCTTGTCGCAAGACAAGACAAGTCGGTCCTTTCGATCCTCTCGTTTAGCCTTGTATCCGATGAGTGATCAGCGGAATTGTGAATGAGCTTCTCTCTCGCCACCCTTTCTAACTCGAAAGCTAAGAACCATTCCACAGAGGATTCTCCGACAGTCAAAAGACATCTTGTCGCAAGACAAGACAAGTCGGTCCTTTCGATCCTCTCGTTTAGCCTTGTATCCGATGAGTGATCAGCGGAATTGTGAATGAGCTTCTCTCTCGCCACCCTTTCTAACTCGAAAGCTAAGAACCATTCTACAGAGGATTCTCCGACAGTCAAAAGACATCTTGTCGCAAGACAAGACAAGTCGGTCCTTTCGATCCTCTCGTTTAGCCTTGTATCCGATGAGTGATCAGCGGAATTGTGAATGAGCTTCTCTCTCGCCACCCTTTCTAACTCGAAAGCTAAGAACCATTCTACAGAGGATTCTCCGACAGTCAAAAGACATCTTGTCGCAAGACAAGACAAGTCGGTCCTTTCGATCCTCTCGTTTAGCCTTGTATCCGATGAGTGATCAGCGGAATTGTGAATGAAGTCGGTCCTTTCAATCCTCTCGTTTAGCCTTGTATCCGATGAGTGATCAGCGGAATTGTGAATGAGCTTCTCTCTCGCCACCCTTTCTAACTCGAAAGCTAAGAACCATTCTACAGAGGATTCTCCGACAGTCGAAAGACATCTTGTCGCAAGACAAGACAAGTCGGTCCTTTCGATCCTCTCGTTTAGCCTTGTATCCGATGAGTGATCAGCGGAATTGTGAATGAGCTTCTCTCTCGCCACCCTTTCTAACTCGAAAGCTAAGAATCATTCTACAGAGGATTCTCCGACAGTCAAAAGACATCTTGTCGCAAGACAAGACAAGTCGGTCCTTTCGATCCTCTCGTTTAGCCTTGTATCCGATGAGTGATCAGCGGAATTGTGAATGAAGTCGGTTCTTTCAATCCTCTCGTTTAGCCTTGTATCCGATAAGTGATCAGCGGAATTGTGAATGAGCTTCTCTCTTGCCACCCTTTCTAACTCCAAAGCTAAGAACCATTCTACAGAGGATTCTCCGACAGTCAAAAGACATCTTGTCGCAAGACAAGACAAGTCGGTCCTTTCAATCCTCTCGTTAAGCCTTGTATCCGATGAGTGATCAGCGGAATTGTGAATGAGCTTCTCTCTCGCCACCCTTCCTAACTCGAAAGCTAAGAACCATTCTACAGAGGATTCTCCGACAGTCAAAAGACATCTTGTCGCAAGACAAGACAAGTCGGTCCTTTCGATCCTCTCGTTTAGCCTTGTATCCGATGAGTGATCAGCGGAATTGTGAATGAGCTTCTTTCTCGCCACCCTTTCTAACTCGAAAGCTAAGAACCATTCTACAGAGGATTCTCCGACAGTCAAAAGACATCTTGTCGCAAGACAAGACAAGTCGGTCCTTTCGATCCTCTCGTTTAGCCTTGTATCCGATGAGTGATCAGCGGAATTGTGAATGAGCTTCTCTCTCGCCACCCTTTCTAACTCGAAAGCTAAGAACCATTCCACAGAGGATTCTCCGACAGTCAAAAGACATCTTGTCGCAAGACAAGACAAGTCGGTCCTTTCGATCCTCTCGTTTAGCCTTGTATCCGATGAGTGATCAGCGGAATTGTGAATGAGCTTCTCTCTCGCCACCCTTTCTAACTCGAAAGCTAAGAACCATTCTACAGAGGATTCTCCGACAGTCGAAAGACATCTTGTCGCAAGACAAGACAAGTCGGTCCTTTCGATCCTCTCGTTTAGCCTTGTATCCGATGAGTGATCAGCGGAATTGTGAATGAGCTACTCTCTCGCCACCCTTTCTAACTCGAAAGCTGAGAACCATTCTACAGAGGATTCTCCGACAGTCGAAAGACATCTTGTCGCAAGACAAGACAAGTCGGTCCTTTCGATCCTCTCGTTTAGCCTTGTATCCGATGAGTGATCAGCGGAATTGTGAATGAGCTACTCTCTCGCCACCCTTTCTAACTCGAAAGCTAAGAACCATTCTACAGAGGATTCTCCGACAGTCGAAAGACATCTTGTCGCAAGACAAGACAAGTCGGTCCTTTCGATCCTCTCGTTTAGCCTTGTATCCGATGAGTGATCAGCGGAATTGTGAATGAGCTTCTCTCTCGCCACCCTTTCTAACTCGAAAGCTAAGAACCATTCTACAGAGGATTCTCCGACAGTCAAAAGACATCTTGTCGCAAGACAAGACAAGTCGGTCCTTTCGATCCCCTCGTTTAGCCTTGTATCCGATGAGTGATCAGCGGAATTGTGAATGAGCTTCTCTCTCGCCACCCTTTCTAACTCGAAAGCTAAGAACCATTCTACAGAGGATTCTCCGACAGTCGAAAGACATCTTGTCGCAAGACAAGACAAGTCGGTCCTTTCGATCCTCTCGTTCAGCCTTGTATCCGATGAGTGATCAGCGGAATTGTGAATGAGCTTCTCTCTCGCCACCCTTTCTAACTCGAAAGCTAAGAACCATTCTACAGAGGATTCTCCGACAGTCGAAAGACATCTTGTCGCAAGACAAGACAAGTCGGTCCTTTCGATCCTTTTGTTTAGCCTTGTATCCGATGAGTGATCAGCGGAATTGTGAATGAGCTTCTTTCTCGCCACCCTTTCTAACTCGAAAGCTAAGAACCATTCTACAGAGGATTCTCCGACAGTCAAAAGACATCTTGTCGCAAGACAAGACAAGTCGGTCCTTTCGATCCTCTCGTTTAGCCTTGTATCCGATGAGTGATCAGCGGAATTGTGAATGAGCTTCTCTCTCGCCACCCTTTCTAACTCGAAAGCTAAGAACCATTCCACAGAGGATTCTCCGACAGTCAAAAGACATCTTGTCGCAAGACAAGACAAGTCGGTCCTTTCGATCCTCTCGTTTAGCCTTGTATCCGATGAGTGATCAGCGGAATTGTGAATGAGCTTCTCTCTCGCCACCCTTTCTAACTCGAAAGCTAAGAACCATTCTACAGAGGATTCTCCGACAGTCGAAAGACATCTTGTCGCAAGACAAGACAAGTCGGTCCTTTCGATCCTCTCGTTTAGCCTTGTATCCGATGAGTGATCAGCGGAATTGTGAATGAGCTACTCTCTCGCCACCCTTTCTAACTCGAAAGCTGAGAACCATTCTACAGAGGATTCTCCGACAGTCGAAAGACATCTTGTCGCAAGACAAGACAAGTCGGTCCTTTCGATCCTCTCGTTTAGCCTTGTATCCGATGAGTGATCAGCGGAATTGTGAATGAGCTACTCTCTCGCCACCCTTTCTAACTCGAAAGCTAAGAACCATTCTACAGAGGATTCTCCGACAGTCGAAAGACATCTTGTCGCAAGACAAGACAAGTCGGTCCTTTCGATCCTCTCGTTTAGCCTTGTATCCGATGAGTGATCAGCGGAATTGTGAATGAGCTTCTCTCTCGCCACCCTTTCTAACTCGAAAGCTAAGAACCATTCTACAGAGGATTCTCCGACAGTCAAAAGACATCTTGTCGCAAGACAAGACAAGTCGGTCCTTTCGATCCCCTCGTTTAGCCTTGTATCCGATGAGTGATCAGCGGAATTGTGAATGAGCTTCTCTCTCGCCACCCTTTCTAACTCGAAAGCTAAGAACCATTCTACAGAGGATTCTCCGACAGTCGAAAGACATCTTGTCGCAAGACAAGACAAGTCGGTCCTTTCGATCCTCTCGTTCAGCCTTGTATCCGATGAGTGATCAGCGGAATTGTGAATGAGCTTCTCTCTCGCCACCCTTTCTAACTCGAAAGCTAAGAACCATTCTACAGAGGATTCTCCGACAGTCGAAAGACATCTTGTCGCAAGACAAGACAAGTCGGTCCTTTCGATCCTTTTGTTTAGCCTTGTATCCGATGAGTGATCAGCGGAATTGTGAATGAGCTTCTCTCTCGCCACCCTTTCTAACTCCAAAGCTAAGAACCATTCTACAGAGGATTCTCCGACAGTCAAAAGACATCTTGTCGCAAGACAAGACAAGTCGGTCCTTTCGATCCTCTCGTTTAGCCTTGTATCCGATGAGTGATCAGCGGAATTGTGAATGAGCTTCTCTCTCGCCACCCTTTCTAACTCGAAAGCTAAGAACCATTCCACAGAGGATTCTCCGACAGTCAAAAGACATCTTGTCGCAAGACAAGACAAGTCGGTCCTTTCGATCCTCTCGTTTAGCCTTGTATCCGATGAGTGATCAGCGGAATTGTGAATGAGCTTCTCTCTCGCCACCCTTTCTAACTTGAAAGCTAAGAACCATTCTACAGAGGATTCTCCGACAGTCGAAAGACATCTTGTCGCAAGACAAGACAAGTCGGTCCTTTCGATCCTCTCGTTTAGCCTTGTATCCGATGAGTGATCAGCGGAATTGTGAATGAGCTTCTCTCTCGCCACCCTTTCTAACTCGAAAGCTAAGAACCATTCTACAGAGGATTCTCCGACAGTCAAAAGACATCTTGTCGCAAGACAAGACAAGTCGGTCCTTTCGATCCTTTTGTTTAGCCTTGTATCCGATGAGTGATCAGCGAGCTAAGAACCATTCTACAGAGGATTCTCCGACAGTCGAAAGACATCTTGTCGCAAGACAAGACAAGTCGGTCCTTTCGATCCTCTCGTTTAGCCTTGTATCCGATGAGTGATCAGCGGAATTGTGAATGAGCTTCTCTCTCGCCACCCTTTCTAACTCGAAAGCTAAGAACCATTCTACAGAGGATTTTCCGACAGTCAAAAGACATCTTGTCGCAAGACAAGACAAGTCGGTCCTTTCGATCCTCTCGTTTAGCCTTGTATCCGATGAGTGATCAGCGGAATTGTGAATGAAGTCGGTTCTTTCAATCCTCTCGTTTAGCCTTGTATCCGATGAGTGATCAGCGGAATTGTGAATGAGCTTCTCTCTTGCCACCCTTTCTAACTCCAAAGCTAAGAACCATTCTACAGAGGATTCTCCGACAGTCAAAAGACATCTTGTCGCAAGACAAGACAAGTCGGTCCTTTCAATCCTCTTGTTAAGCCTTGTATCCGATGAGTGATCAGCGGAATTGTGAATGAGCTTCTCTCTCGCCACCCTTTCTAACTCCAAAGCTAAGAACCATTCTACAGAGGATTCTCCGACAGTCAAAAGACATCTTGTCGCAAGACAAGACAAGTCGGTCCTTTCGATCCTTTTGTTTAGCCTTGTATCCGATGAGTGATCAGCGGAATTGTGAATGTGCTTCTCTCTTGCCACCCTTTCTAACTCCAAAGCTAAGAACCATTCTACAGAGGATTCTCCGACAGTCAAAAGACATCTTGTCGCAAGACAAGACAAGTCGGTCCTTTCGATCCTCTCGTTTAGCCTTGTATCCGATGAGTGATCAGCGGAATTGTGAATGAGCTTCTCTCTCGCCACCCTTTCTAACTCGAAAGCTAAGAACCATTCTACAGAGGATTCTCCGACAGTCAAAAGACATCTTGTCGCAAGACAAGACAAGTCGGTCCTTTCGATCCTCTCGTTTAGCCTTGTATCCGATGAGTGATCAGCGGAATTGTGAATGAGCTTCTCTCTCGCCACCCTTTCTAACTCGAAAGCTAAGAACCATTCTACAGAGGATTCTCCGACAGTCAAAAGACATCTTGTCGCAAGACAAGACAAGTCGGTCCTTTCGATCCTCTCGTTTAGCCTTGTATCCGATGAGTGATCAGTGGAATTGTGAATAATCTTCTCTCTCGCCACCCTTCCTAACTCGAAAGCTAAGAACCATTCTACAGAGGATTCTCCGACAGTCAAAAGACATCTTGTCGCAAGACAAGACAAGTCGGTCCTTTCGATCCTCTCGTTTAGCCTTGTATCCGATGAGTGATCAGCGGAATTGTGAATGAGCTTCTTTCTCGCCACCCTTTCTAACTCGAAAGCTAAGAACCATTCTACAGAGGATTCTCCGACAGTCAAAAGACATCTTGTCGCAAGACAAGACAAGTCGGTCCTTTCGATCCTCTCGTTTAGCCTTGTATCCGATGAGTGATCAGCGGAATTGTGAATGAAGTCGGTCCTTTCAATCCTCTCGTTTAGCCTTGTATCCGATGAGTGATCAGCGGAATTATGAATGAGCTTCTCTCTCGCCACCCTTTCTAACTCGAAAGCTAAGAACCATTCTACAGAGGATTCTCCGACAGTCGAAAGACATCTTGTCGCAAGACAAGACAAGTCGGTCCTTTCGATCCTCTCGTTTAGCCTTGTATCCGATGAGTGATCAGCGGAATTGTGAATGAGCTTCTCTCTCGCCACCCTTTCTAACTCGAAAGCTAAGAACCATTCTACAGAGGATTCTCCGACAGTCGAAAGACATCTTGTCGCAAGACAAGACAAGTCGGTCCTTTCGATCCTCTCGTTTAGCCTTGTATCCGATGAGTGATCAGCGGAATTGTGAATGAGCTTCTCTCTCGCCACCCTTTCTAACTCGAAAGCTAAGAACCATTCTACAGAGGATTCTCCGACAGTCAAAGGACATCTTGTCGCAAGACAAGACAAGTCGGTCCTTTCGATCCTCTCGTTTAGCCTTGTATCCGATGAGTGATCAGCGGAATTGTGAATGAAGTCGGTCCTTTCAATCCTCTCGTTTAGCCTTGTATCCGATGAGTGATCAGCGGAATTGTGAATGAAGTCGGTCCTTTCAATCCTCTCGTTTAGCCTTGTATCCGATGAGTGATCAGCGGAATTATGAATGAGCTTCTCTCTCGCCACCCTTTCTAACTCGAAAGCTAAGAACCATTCTACAGAGGATTCTCCGACAGTCGAAAGACATCTTGTCGCAAGACAAGACAAGTCGGTCCTTTCGATCCTCTCGTTTAGCCTTGTATCCGATGAGTGATCAGCGGAATTGTGAATGAGCTTCTCTCTCGCCACCCTTTCTAACTCGAAAGCTAAGAACCATTCTACAGAGGATTCTCCGACAGTCGAAAGACATCTTGTCGCAAGACAAGACAAGTCGGTCCTTTCGATCCTCTCGTTTAGCCTTGTATCCGATGAGTGATCAGCGGAATTGTGAATGAGCTTCTCTCTCGCCACCCTTTCTAACTCGAAAGCTAAGAACCATTCTACAGAGGATTCTCCGACAGTCAAAGGACATCTTGTCGCAAGACAAGACAAGTCGGTCCTTTCGATCCTCTCGTTTAGCCTTGTATCCGATGAGTGATCAGCGGAATTGTGAATGAAGTCGGTCCTTTCAATCCTCTCGTTTAGCCTTGTATCCGATGAGTGATCAGCGGAATTGTGAATGAGCTTCTCTCTTGCCACCCTTTCTAACTCCAAAGCTAAGAACCATTCTACAGAGGATTCTCCGACAGTCAAAAGACATCTTGTCGCAAGACAAGACAAGTCGGTCCTTTCAATCCTCTCGTTAAGCCTTGTATCCGATGAGTGATCAGCGGAATTGTGAATGAGCTTCTCTCTCGCCACCCTTTCTAACTCCAAAGCTAAGAACCATTCTACAGAGGATTCTCCGACAGTCAAAAGACATCTTGTCGCAAGACAAGACAAGTCGGTCCTTTCGATCCTTTTGTTTAGCCTTGTATCCGATGAGTGATCAGCGGAATTGTGAATGTGCTTCTCTCTTGCCACCCTTTCTAACTCCAAAGCTAAGAACCATTCTACAGAGGATTCTCCGACAGTCAAAAGACATCTTGTCGCAAGACAAGACAAGTCGGTCCTTTCGATCCTCTCGTTTAGCCTTGTATCCGATGAGTGATCAGCGGAATTGTGAATGAGCTTCTCTCTCGCCACCCTTTCTAACTCGAAAGCTAAGAACCATTCTACAGAGGATTCTCCGACAGTCAAAAGACATCTTGTCGCAAGACAAGACAAGTCGGTCCTTTCGATCCTCTCGTTTAGCCTTGTATCCGATGAGTGATCAGCGGAATTGTGAATGAAGTCGGTCCTTTCAATCCTCTCGTTTAGCCTTGTATCCGATGAGTGATCAGCGGAATTGTGAATGAGCTTCTCTCTTGCCACCCTTTCTAACTCCAAAGCTAAGAACCATTCTACAGAGGATTCTCCGACAGTCAAAAGACATCTTGTCGCAAGACAAGACAAGTCGGTTCTTTCGATCCTTTTGTTTAGCCTTGTATCCGATGAGTGATCAGCGGAATTGTGAATGTGCTTCTCTCTTGCCACCCTTTCTAACTCCAAAGCTAAGAACCATTCTACAGAGGATTCTCCGACAGTCAAAAGACATCTTGTCGCAAGACAAGACAAGTCGGTCCTTTCGATCCTCTCGTTTAGCCTTGTATCCGATGAGTGATCAGCGGAATTGTGAATGAGCTTCTCTCTCGCCACCCTTTCTAACTCGAAAGCTAAGAACCATTCTACAGAGGATTCTCCGACAGTCAAAAGACATCTTGTCGCGAGACAAGACAAGTCGGTCCTTTCGATCCTCTCGTTTAGCCTTGTATCCGATGAGTGATCAGCGGAATTGTGAATGAAGTCGGTCCTTTCAATCCTCTCGTTTAGCCTTGTATCCGATGAGTGATCAGCGGAATTGTGAATGAGCTTCTCTCTCGCCACCCTTTCTAACTCGAAAGCTAAGAACCATTCTACAGAGGATTCTCCGACAGTCGAAAGACATCTTGTCGCAAGACAAGACAAGTCGGTCCTTTCGATCCTCTCGTTTAGCCTTGTATCCGATGAGTGATCAGCGGAATTGTGAATGAGCTTCTCTCTCGCCACCCTTTCTAACTCGATAGCTAAAAACCATTCTACAGAGGATTCTCCGACAGTCAAAAGACATCTTGTCGCAAGACAAGACAAGTCGGTCCTTTCGATCCTCTCGTTTAGCCTTGTATCCGATGAGTGATCAGCGGAATTGTGAATGAAGTCGGTCCTTTCAATCCTCTCGTTTAGCCTTGTATCCGATGAGTGATCAGCGGAATTGTGAATGAGCTTCTCTCTCGCCACCCTTTCTAACTCGAAAGCTAAGAACCATTCTACAGAGGATTCTCCGACAGTCGAAAGACATCTTGTCGCAAGACAAGACAAGTCGGTCCTTTCGATCCTCTCGTTTAGCCTTGTATCCGATGAGTGATCAGCGGAATTGTGAATGAGCTTCTCTCTCGCCACCCTTTCTAACTCGAAAGCTAAGAACCATTCTACAGAGGATTCTCCGACAGTCAAAAGACATCTTGTCGCAAGACAAGACAAGTCGGTCCTTTCGATCCTCTCGTTTAGCCTTGTATCCGATGAGTGATCAGCGGAATTGTGAATGAAGTCGGTTCTTTCAATCCTCTCGTTTAGCCTTGTATCCGATGAGTGATCAGCGGAATTGTGAATGAGCTTCTCTCTTGCCACCCTTTCTAACTCCAAAGCTAAGAACCATTCTACAGAGGATTCTCCGACAGTCAAAAGACATCTTGTCGCAAGACAAGACAAGTCGGTCCTTTCAATCCTCTTGTTAAGCCTTGTATCCGATGAGTGATCAGCGGAATTGTGAATGAGCTTCTCTCTCGCCACCCTTTCTAACTCCAAAGCTAAGAACCATTCTACAGAGGATTCTCCGACAGTCAAAAGACATCTTGTCGCAAGACAAGACAAGTCGGTCCTTTCGATCCTTTTGTTTAGCCTTGTATCCGATGAGTGATCAGCGGAATTGTGAATGTGCTTCTCTCTTGCCACCCTTTCTAACTCCAAAGCTAAGAACCATTCTACAGAGGATTCTCCGACAGTCAAAAGACATCTTGTCGCAAGACAAGACAAGTCGGTCCTTTCGATCCTCTCGTTTAGCCTTGTATCCGATGAGTGATCAGCGGAATTGTGAATGAGCTTCTCTCTCGCCACCCTTTCTAACTCGAAAGCTAAGAACCATTCTACAGAGGATTCTCCGACAGTCAAAAGACATCTTGTCGCAAGACAAGACAAGTCGGTCCTTTCGATCCTCTCGTTTAGCCTTGTATCCGATGAGTGATCAGCGGAATTGTGAATGAGCTTCTCTCTCGCCACCCTTTCTAACTCGAAAGCTAAGAACCATTCTACAGAGGATTCTCCGACAGTCAAAAGACATCTTGTCGCAAGACAAGACAAGTCGGTCCTTTCGATCCTCTCGTTTAGCCTTGTATCCGATGAGTGATCAGTGGAATTGTGAATAATCTTCTCTCTCGCCACCCTTCCTAACTCGAAAGCTAAGAACCATTCTACAGAGGATTCTCCGACAGTCAAAAGACATCTTGTCGCAAGACAAGACAAGTCGGTCCTTTCGATCCTCTCGTTTAGCCTTGTATCCGATGAGTGATCAGCGGAATTGTGAATGAGCTTCTTTCTCGCCACCCTTTCTAACTCGAAAGCTAAGAACCATTCTACAGAGGATTCTCCGACAGTCAAAAGACATCTTGTCCCAAGACAAGACAAGTCGGTCCTTTCGATCCTCTCGTTTAGCCTTGTATCCGATGAGTGATCAGCGGAATTGTGAATGAGCTTCTCTCTCGCCACCCTTTCTAACTCGAAAGCTAAGAACCATTCCACAGAGGATTCTCCGACAGTCAAAAGACATCTTGTCGCGAGACAAGACAAGTCGGTCCTTTCGATCCTCTCGTTTAGCCTTGTATCCGATGAGTGATCAGCGGAATTGTGAATGAAGTCGGTCCTTTCAATCCTCTCGTTTAGCCTTGTATCCGATGAGTGATCAGCGGAATTGTGAATGAGCTTCTCTCTTGCCACCCTTTCTAACTCCAAAGCTAAGAACCATTCTACAGAGGATTCTCCGACAGTCAAAAGACATCTTGTCGCAAGACAAGACAAGTCGGTCCTTTCGATCCTTTTGTTTAGCCTTGTATCCGATGAGTGATCAGCGGAATTGTGAATGTGCTTCTCTCTTGCCACCCTTTCTAACTCCAAAGCTAAGAACCATTCTACAGAGGATTCTCCGACAGTCAAAAGACATCTTGTCGCAAGACAAGACAAGTCGGTCCTTTCGATCCTCTCGTTTAGCCTTGTATCCGATGAGTGATCAGCGGAATTGTGAATGAGCTTCTCTCTCGCCACCCTTTCTAACTCGAAAGCTAAGAACCATTCTACAGAGGATTCTCCGACAGTCAAAAGACATCTTGTCGCAAGACAAGACAAGTCGGTCCTTTCGATCCTCTCGTTTAGCCTTGTATCCGATGAGTGATCAGTGGAATTGTGAATAATCTTCTCTCTCGCCACCCTTCCTAACTCGAAAGCTAAGAACCATTCTACAGAGGATTCTCCGACAGTCAAAAGACATCTTGTCGCAAGACAAGACAAGTCGGTCCTTTCGATCCTCTCGTTTAGCCTTGTATCCGATGAGTGATCAGCGGAATTGTGAATGAGCTTCTTTCTCGCCACCCTTTCTAACTCGAAAGCTAAGAACCATTCTACAGAGGATTCTCCGACAGTCAAAAGACATCTTGTCCCAAGACAAGACAAGTCGGTCCTTTCGATCCTCTCGTTTAGCCTTGTATCCGATGAGTGATCAGCGGAATTGTGAATGAGCTTCTCTCTCGCCACCCTTTCTAACTCGAAAGCTAAGAACCATTCCACAGAGGATTCTCCGACAGTCAAAAGACATCTTGTCGCGAGACAAGACAAGTCGGTCCTTTCGATCCTCTCGTTTAGCCTTGTATCCGATGAGTGATCAGCGGAATTGTGAATGAAGTCGGTCCTTTCAATCCTCTCGTTTAGCCTTGTATCCGATGAGTGATCAGCGGAATTGTGAATGAGCTTCTCTCTTGCCACCCTTTCTAACTCCAAAGCTAAGAACCATTCTACAGAGGATTCTCCGACAGTCAAAAGACATCTTGTCGCAAGACAAGACAAGTCGGTCCTTTCGATCCTTTTGTTTAGCCTTGTATCCGATGAGTGATCAGCGGAATTGTGAATGTGCTTCTCTCTTGCCACCCTTTCTAACTCCAAAGCTAAGAACCATTCTACAGAGGATTCTCCGACAGTCAAAAGACATCTTGTCGCAAGACAAGACAAGTCGGTCCTTTCGATCCTCTCGTTTAGCCTTGTATCCGATGAGTGATCAGCGGAATTGTGAATGAGCTTCTCTCTCGCCACCCTTTCTAACTCGAAAGCTAAGAACCATTCTACAGAGGATTCTCCGACAGTCAAAAGACATCTTGTCGCAAGACAAGACAAGTCGGTCCTTTCGATCCTCTCGTTTAGCCTTGTATCCGATGAGTGATCAGCGGAATTGTGAATGAAGTCGGTCCTTTCAATCCTCTCGTTTAGCCTTGTATCCGATGAGTGATCAGCGGAATTGTGAATGAGCTTCTCTCTTGCCACGCTTTCTAACTCCAAAGCTAAGAACCATTCTACAGAGGATTCTCCGACAGTCAAAAGACATCTTGTCGCAAGACAAGACAAGTCGGTCCTTTCGATCCTTTTGTTTAGCCTTGTATCCGATGAGTGATCAGCGGAATTGTGAATGTGCTTCTCTCTTGCCACCCTTTCTAACTCCAAAGCTAAGAACCATTCTACAGAGGATTCTCCGACAGTCAAAAGACATCTTGTCGCAAGACAAGACAAGTCGGTCCTTTCGATCCTCTCGTTTAGCCTTGTATCCGATGAGTGATCAGCGGAATTGTGAATGAAGTCGGTCCTTTCGATCCTTTTGTTTAGCCTTGTATCCGATGAGTGATCAGCGGAATTGTGAATGAGCTTCTCTCTCGCCACCCTTTCTAACTCCAAAGCTAAGAACCATTCTACAGAGGATTCTCCGACAGTCAAAAGACATCTTGTCGCAAGACAAGACAAGTCGGTCCTTTCGATCCTTTTGTTTAGCCTTGTATCCGATGAGTGATCAGCGGAATTGTGAATGTGCTTCTCTCTTGCCACCCTTTCTAACTCCAAAGCTAAGAACCATTCTACAGAGGATTCTCCGACAGTCAAAAGACATCTTGTCGCAAGACAAGACAAGTCGGTCCTTTCGATCCTCTCGTTTAGCCTTGTATCCGATGAGTGATCAGCGGAATTGTGAATGAGCTTCTCTCTCGCCACCCTTTCTAACTCGAAAGCTAAGAACCATTCTACAGAGGATTCTCCGACAGTCAAAAGACATCTTGTCGCAAGACAAGACAAGTCGGTCCTTTCGATCCTCTCGTTTAGCCTTGTATCCGATGAGTGATCAGCGGAATTGTGAATGAAGTCGGTCCTTTCAATCCTCTCGTTTAGCCTTGTATCCGATGAGTGATCAGCGGAATTATGAATGAGCTTCTCTCTCGCCACCCTTTCTAACTCGAAAGCTAAGAACCATTCTACAGAGGATTCTCCGACAGTCGAAAGACATCTTGTCGCAAGACAAGACA
Organism: Hololepta plana; assembly: GCA_963695495.1. Taxonomy (NCBI): domain Eukaryota; kingdom Metazoa; phylum Arthropoda; class Insecta; order Coleoptera; family Histeridae; genus Hololepta; species Hololepta plana. The sequence goes on along the minus strand of CAVOJK010000460.1, from coordinate 15,630 downwards.
AGTCGGTCCTTTCGATCCTCTCGTTTAGCCTTGTATCCGATGAGTGATCAGCGGAATTGTGAATGAGCTTCTCTCTCGCCACCCTTTCTAACTCGAAAGCTAAGAACCATTCTACAGAGGATTCTCCGACAGTCGAAAGACATCTTGTCGCAAGACAAGACAAGTCGGTCCTTTCGATCCTCTCGTTTAGCCTTGTATCCGATGAGTGATCAGCGGAATTGTGAATGAAGTCGGTCCTTTCAATCCTCTCGTTTAGCCTTGTATCCGATGAGTGATCAGCGGAATTGTGAATGAGCTTCTCTCTTGCCACCCTTTCTAACTCCAAAGCTAAGAACCATTCTACAGAGGATTCTCCGACAGTCAAAAGACATCTTGTCGCAAGACAAGACAAGTCGGTCCTTTCAATCCTCTCGTTAAGCAAGACAAGTCGGTCCTTTCGATCCTCTCGTTTAGCCTTGTATCCGATGAGTGATCAGCGGAATTGTGAATGAGCTTCTCTCTCGCCACCCTTTCTAACTCGAAAGCTAAGAACCATTCTACAGAGGATTCTCCGACAGTCAAAAGACATCTTGTCGCAAGACAAGACAAGTCGGTCCTTTCGATCCTCTCGTTTAGCCTTGTATCCGATGAGTGATCAGCGGAATTGTGAATGAAGTCGGTCCTTTCAATCCTCTCGTTTAGCCTTGTATCCGATGAGTGATCAGCGGAATTGTGAATGAGCTTCTCTCTTGCCACCCTTTCTAACTCCAAAGCTAAGAACCATTCTACAGAGGATTCTCCGACAGTCAAAAGACATCTTGTCGCAAGACAAGACAAGTCGGTTCTTTCGATCCTTTTGTTTAGCCTTGTATCCGATGAGTGATCAGCGGAATTGTGAATGTGCTTCTCTCTTGCCACCCTTTCTAACTCCAAAGCTAAGAACCATTCTACAGAGGATTCTCCGACAGTCAAAAGACATCTTGTCGCAAGACAAGACAAGTCGGTCCTTTCGATCCTCTCGTTTAGCCTTGTATCCGATGAGTGATCAGCGGAATTGTGAATGAGCTTCTCTCTCGCCACCCTTTCTAACTCGAAAGCTAAGAACCATTCTACAGAGGATTCTCCGACAGTCAAAAGACATCTTGTCGCGAGACAAGACAAGTCGGTCCTTTCGATCCTCTCGTTTAGCCTTGTATCCGATGAGTGATCAGCGGAATTGTGAATGAAGTCGGTCCTTTCAATCCTCTCGTTTAGCCTTGTATCCGATGAGTGATCAGCGGAATTGTGAATGAGCTTCTCTCTCGCCACCCTTTCTAACTCGAAAGCTAAGAACCATTCTACAGAGGATTCTCCGACAGTCGAAAGACATCTTGTCGCAAGACAAGACAAGTCGGTCCTTTCGATCCTCTCGTTTAGCCTTGTATCCGATGAGTGATCAGCGGAATTGTGAATGAGCTTCTCTCTCGCCACCCTTTCTAACTCGATAGCTAAAAACCATTCTACAGAGGATTCTCCGACAGTCAAAAGACATCTTGTCGCAAGACAAGACAAGTCGGTCCTTTCGATCCTCTCGTTTAGCCTTGTATCCGATGAGTGATCAGCGGAATTGTGAATGAAGTCGGTCCTTTCAATCCTCTCGTTTAGCCTTGTATCCGATGAGTGATCAGCGGAATTGTGAATGAGCTTCTCTCTCGCCACCCTTTCTAACTCGAAAGCTAAGAACCATTCTACAGAGGATTCTCCGACAGTCGAAAGACATCTTGTCGCAAGACAAGACAAGTCGGTCCTTTCGATCCTCTCGTTTAGCCTTGTATCCGATGAGTGATCAGCGGAATTGTGAATGAGCTTCTCTCTCGCCACCCTTTCTAACTCGAAAGCTAAGAACCATTCTACAGAGGATTCTCCGACAGTCAAAAGACATCTTGTCGCAAGACAAGACAAGTCGGTCCTTTCGATCCTCTCGTTTAGCCTTGTATCCGATGAGTGATCAGCGGAATTGTGAATGAAGTCGGTTCTTTCAATCCTCTCGTTTAGCCTTGTATCCGATGAGTGATCAGCGGAATTGTGAATGAGCTTCTCTCTCGCCACCCTTTCTAACTCGATAGCTAAAAACCATTCTACAGAGGATTCTCCGACAGTCAAAAGACATCTTGTCGCAAGACAAGACAAGTCGGTCCTTTCGATCCTCTCGTTTAGCCTTGTATCCGATGAGTGATCAGCGGAATTGTGAATGAAGTCGGTCCTTTCAATCCTCTCGTTTAGCCTTGTATCCGATGAGTGATCAGCGGAATTGTGAATGAGCTTCTCTCTCGCCACCTTTCTAACTCGAAAGCTAAGAACCATTCTACAGAGGATTCTCCGACAGTCGAAAGACATCTTGTCGCAAGACAAGACAAGTCGGTCCTTTCGATCCTCTCGTTTAGCCTTGTATCCGATGAGTGATCAGCGGAATTGTGAATGAGCTTCTCTCTCGCCACCCTTTCTAACTCGAAAGCTAAGAACCATTCTACAGAGGATTCTCCGACAGTCAAAAGACATCTTGTCGCAAGACAAGACAAGTCGGTCCTTTCGATCCTCTCGTTTAGCCTTGTATCCGATGAGTGATCAGCGGAATTGTGAATGAAGTCGGTCCTTTCAATCCTCTCGTTTAGCCTTGTATCCGATGAGTGATCAGCGGAATTGTGAATGAGCTTCTCTCTCGCCACCCTTTCTAACTCGAAAGCTAAGAACCATTCTACAGAGGATTCTCCGACAGTCGAAAGACATCTTGTCGCAAGACAAGACAAGTCGGTCCTTTCGATCCTCTCGTTTAGCCTTGTATCCGATGAGTGATCAGCGGAATTGTGAATGAGCTTCTCTCTCGCCACCCTTTCTAACTCGAAAGCTAAGAACCATTCTACAGAGGATTCTCCGACAGTCAAAAGACATCTTGTCGCAAGACAAGACAAGTCGGTCCTTTCGATCCTCTCGTTTAGCCTTGTATCCGATGAGTGATCAGCGGAATTGTGAATGAAGTCGGTTCTTTCAATCCTCTCGTTTAGCCTTGTATCCGATGAGTGATCAGCGGAATTGTGAATGAGCTTCTCTCTTGCCACCCTTTCTAACTCCAAAGCTAAGAACCATTCTACAGAGGATTCTCCGACAGTCAAAAGACATCTTGTCGCAAGACAAGACAAGTCGGTCCTTTCAATCCTCTTGTTAAGCCTTGTATCCGATGAGTGATCAGCGGAATTGTGAATGAGCTTCTCTCTCGCCACCCTTTCTAACTCCAAAGCTAAGAACCATTCTACAGAGGATTCTCCGACAGTCAAAAGACATCTTGTCGCAAGACAAGACAAGTCGGTCCTTTCGATCCTTTTGTTTAGCCTTGTATCCGATGAGTGATCAGCGGAATTGTGAATGTGCTTCTCTCTTGCCACCCTTTCTAACTCCAAAGCTAAGAACCATTCTACAGAGGATTCTCCGACAGTCAAAAGACATCTTGTCGCAAGACAAGACAAGTCGGTCCTTTCGATCCTCTCGTTTAGCCTTGTATCCGATGAGTGATCAGCGGAATTGTGAATGAGCTTCTCTCTCGCCACCCTTTCTAACTCGAAAGCTAAGAACCATTCTACAGAGGATTCTCCGACAGTCAAAAGACATCTTGTCGCAAGACAAGACAAGTCGGTCCTTTCGATCCTCTCGTTTAGCCTTGTATCCGATGAGTGATCAGCGGAATTGTGAATGAGCTTCTCTCTCGCCACCCTTTCTAACTCGAAAGCTAAGAACCATTCTACAGAGGATTCTCCGACAGTCAAAAGACATCTTGTCGCAAGACAAGACAAGTCGGTCCTTTCGATCCTTTTGTTTAGCCTTGTATCCGATGAGTGATCAGCGGAATTGTGAATGTGCTTCTCTCTTGCCACCCTTTCTAACTCCAAAGCTAAGAACCATTCTACAGAGGATTCTCCGACAGTCGAAAGACATCTTGTCGCAAGACAAGACAAGTCGGTCCTTTCGATCCTCTCGTTTAGCCTTTTATCGATGAGTGATCAGCGGAATTGTGAATGAGCTTCTCTCTCGCCACCCTTTCTAACTCGAAAGCTAAGAACCATTCTACAGAGGATTCTCCGACAGTCAAAAGACATCTTGTCGCAAGACAAGACAAGTCGGTCTTTTCGATCCTCTCGTTTAGCCTTGTATCCGATGAGTGATCAGCGGAATTGTGAATGAAGTCGGTTCTTTCAATCCTCTCGTTTAGCCTTGTATCCGATGAGTGATCAGCGGAATTGTGAATGAGCTTCTCTCTTGCCACCCTTTCTAACTCCAAAGCTAAGAACCATTCTACAGAGGATTCTCCGACAGTCAAAAGACATCTTGTCGCAAGACAAGACAAGTCGGTCCTTTCGATCCTCTCGTTTAGCCTTGTATCCGATGAGTGATCAGCGGAATTGTGAATGAGCTTCTCTCTCGCCACCCTTTCTAACTCGAAAGCTAAGAAACCATTCTACAGAGGATTCTCCGACAGTCAAAAGACATCTTGTCGCAAGACAAGACAAGTCGGTCCTTTCGATCCTCTCGTTTAGCCTTGTATCCGATGAGTGATCAGCGGAATTGTGAATGAGCTTCTCTCTCGCCACCCTTTCTAACTCGAAAGCTAAGAACCATTCTACAGAGGATTCTCCGACAGTCAAAAGACATCTTGTCGCAAGACAAGACAAGTCGGTCCTTTCGATCCTCTCGTTTAGCCTTGTATCCGATGAGTGATCAGTGGAATTGTGAATAATCTTCTCTCTCGCCACCCTTCCTAACTCGAAAGCTAAGAACCATTCTACAGAGGATTCTCCGACAGTCAAAAGACATCTTGTCGCAAGACAAGACAAGTCGGTCCTTTCGATCCTCTCGTTTAGCCTTGTATCCGATGAGTGATCAGCGGAATTGTGAATGAGCTTCTTTCTCGCCACCCTTTCTAACTCGAAAGCTAAGAACCATTCTACAGAGGATTCTCCGACAGTCAAAAGACATCTTGTCCCAAGACAAGACAAGTCGGTCCTTTCGATCCTCTCGTTTAGCCTTGTATCCGATGAGTGATCAGCGGAATTGTGAATGAGCTTCTCTCTCGCCACCCTTTCTAACTCGAAAGCTAAGAACCATTCCACAGAGGATTCTCCGACAGTCAAAAGACATCTTGTCGCGAGACAAGACAAGTCGGTCCTTTCGATCCTCTCGTTTAGCCTTGTATCCGATGAGTGATCAGCGGAATTGTGAATGAAGTCGGTCCTTTCAATCCTCTCGTTTAGCCTTGTATCCGATGAGTGATCAGCGGAATTGTGAATGAGCTTCTCTCTTGCCACCCTTTCTAACTCCAAAGCTAAGAACCATTCTACAGAGGATTCTCCGACAGTCAAAAGACATCTTGTCGCAAGACAAGACAAGTCGGTCCTTTCGATCCTTTTGTTTAGCCTTGTATCCGATGAGTGATCAGCGGAATTGTGAATGTGCTTCTCTCTTGCCACCCTTTCTAACTCCAAAGCTAAGAACCATTCTACAGAGGATTCTCCGACAGTCGAAAGACATCTTGTCGCAAGACAAGACAAGTCGGTCCTTTCGATCCTCTCGTTTAGCCTTTTATCCGATGAGTGATCAGCGGAATTGTGAATGAGCTTCTCTCTCGCCACCCTTTCTAACTCGAAAGCTAAGAACCATTCTACAGAGGATTCTCCGACAGTCAAAAGACATCTTGTCGCAAGACAAGACAAGTCGGTCCTTTCGATCCTCTCGTTTAGCCTTGTATCCGATGAGTGATCAGCGGAATTGTGAATGAAGTCGGTTCTTTCAATCCTCTCGTTTAGCCTTGTATCCGATGAGTGATCAGCGGAATTGTGAATGAGCTTCTCTCTTGCCACCCTTTCTAACTCCAAAGCTAAGAACCATTCTACAGAGGATTCTCCGACAGTCAAAAGACATCTTGTCGCAAGACAAGACAAGTCGGTCCTTTCAATCCTCTTGTTAAGCCTTGTATCCGATGAGTGATCAGCGGAATTGTGAATGAGCTTCTCTCTCGCCACCCTTTCTAACTCCAAAGCTAAGAACCATTCTACAGAGGATTCTCCGACAGTCAAAAGACATCTTGTCGCAAGACAAGACAAGTCGGTCCTTTCGATCCTTTTGTTTAGCCTTGTATCCGATGAGTGATCAGCGGAATTGTGAATGTGCTTCTCTCTTGCCACCCTTTCTAACTCCAAAGCTAAGAACCATTCTACAGAGGATTCTCCGACAGTCAAAAGACATCTTGTCGCAAGACAAGACAAGTCGGTCCTTTCGATCCTCTCGTTTAGCCTTGTATCCGATGAGTGATCAGCGGAATTGTGAATGAGCTTCTCTCTCGCCACCCTTTCTAACTCGAAAGCTAAGAACCATTCTACAGAGGATTCTCCGACAGTCAAAAGACATCTTGTCGCAAGACAAGACAAGTCGGTCCTTTCGATCCTCTCGTTTAGCCTTGTATCCGATGAGTGATCAGCGGAATTGTGAATGAGCTTCTCTCTCGCCACCCTTTCTAACTCGAAAGCTAAGAACCATTCTACAGAGGATTCTCCGACAGTCAAAAGACATCTTGTCGCAAGACAAGACAAGTCGGTCCTTTCGATCCTCTCGTTTAGCCTTGTATCCGATGAGTGATCAGCGGAATTGTGAATGAAGTCGGTCCTTTCAATCCTCTCGTTTAGCCTTGTATCCGATGAGTGATCAGCGGAATTGTGAATGAGCTTCTCTCTTGCCACCCTTTCTAACTCCAAAGCTAAGAACCATTCTACAGAGGATTCTCCGACAGTCAAAAGACATCTTGTCGCAAGACAAGACAAGTCGGTCCTTTCAATCCTCTCGTTAAGCCTTGTATCCGATGAGTGATCAGCGGAATTGTGAATGAGCTTCTCTCTCGCCACCCTTTCTAACTCCAAAGCTAAGAACCATTCTACAGAGGATTCTCCGACAGTCAAAAGACATCTTGTCGCAAGACAAGACAAGTCGGTCCTTTCGATCCTTTTGTTTAGCCTTGTATCCGATGAGTGATCAGCGGAATTGTGAATGTGCTTCTCTCTTGCCACCCTTTCTAACTCCAAAGCTAAGAACCATTCTACAGAGGATTCTCCGACAGTCAAAAGACATCTTGTCGCAAGACAAGACAAGTCGGTCCTTTCGATCCTCTCGTTTAGCCTTGTATCCGATGAGTGATCAGCGGAATTGTGAATGAGCTTCTCTCTCGCCACCCTTTCTAACTCGAAAGCTAAGAACCATTCTACAGAGGATTCTCCGACAGTCAAAAGACATCTTGTCGCAAGACAAGACAAGTCGGTCCTTTCGATCCTCTCGTTTAGCCTTGTATCCGATGAGTGATCAGCGGAATTGTGAATGAAGTCGGTCCTTTCAATCCTCTCGTTTAGCCTTGTATCCGATGAGTGATCAGCGGAATTGTGAATGAGCTTCTCTCTTGCCACCCTTTCTAACTCCAAAGCTAAGAACCATTCTACAGAGGATTCTCCGACAGTCAAAAGACATCTTGTCGCAAGACAAGACAAGTCGGTTCTTTCGATCCTTTTGTTTAGCCTTGTATCCGATGAGTGATCAGCGGAATTGTGAATGAGCTTCTCTCTCGCCACCCTTTCTAACTCGAAAGCTAAGAACCATTCCACAGAGGATTCTCCGACAGTCAAAAGACATCTTGTCGCAAGACAAGACAAGTCGGTCCTTTCGATCCTCTCGTTTAGCCTTGTATCCGATGAGTGATCAGCGGAATTGTGAATGAGCTTCTCTCTCGCCACCCTTTCTAACTCGAAAGCTAAGAACCATTCTACAGAGGATTCTCCGACAGTCAAAAGACATCTTGTCGCAAGACAAGACAAGTCGGTCCTTTCGATCCTCTCGTTTAGCCTTGTATCCGATGAGTGATCAGCGGAATTGTGAATGAGCTTCTCTCTCGCCACCCTTTCTAACTCGAAAGCTAAGAACCATTCTACAGAGGATTCTCCGACAGTCAAAAGACATCTTGTCGCAAGACAAGACAAGTCGGTCCTTTCGATCCTCTCGTTTAGCCTTGTATCCGATGAGTGATCAGCGAATTGTGAATGAAGTCGGTCCTTTCAATCCTCTCGTTTAGCCTTGTATCCGATGAGTGATCAGCGGAATTGTGAATGAGCTTCTCTCTCGCCACCCTTTCTAACTCGAAAGCTAAGAACCATTCTACAGAGGATTCTCCGACAGTCGAAAGACATCTTGTCGCAAGACAAGACAAGTCGGTCCTTTCGATCCTCTCGTTTAGCCTTGTATCCGATGAGTGATCAGCGGAATTGTGAATGAGCTTCTCTCTCGCCACCCTTTCTAACTCGAAAGCTAAGAATCATTCTACAGAGGATTCTCCCGACAGTCAAAAGACATCTTGTCGCAAGACAAGACAAGTCGGTCCTTTCGATCCTCTCGTTTAGCCTTGTATCCGATGAGTGATCAGCGAATTGTGAATGAAGTCGGTTCTTTCAATCCTCTCGTTTAGCCTTGTATCCGATAAGTGATCAGCGGAATTGTGAATGAGCTTCTCTCTTGCCACCCTTCTAACTCCAAAGCTAAGAACCATTCTACAGAGGATTCTCCGACAGTCAAAAGACATCTTGTCGCAAGACAAGACAAGTCGGTCCTTTCAATCCTCTCGTTAAGCCTTGTATCCGATGAGTGATCAGCGGAATTGTGAATGAGCTTCTCTCTCGCCACCCTTCCTAACTCGAAAGCTAAGAACCATTCTACAGAGGATTCTCCGACAGTCAAAAGACATCTTGTCGCAAGACAAGACAAGTCGGTCCTTTCGATCCTCTCGTTTAGCCTTGTATCCGATGAGTGATCAGCGGAATTGTGAATGAGCTTCTTTCTCGCCACCCTTTCTAACTCGAAAGCTAAGAACCATTCTACAGAGGATTCTCCGACAGTCAAAAGACATCTTGTCGCAAGACAAGACAAGTCGGTCCTTTCGATCCTCTCGTTAGCCTTGTATCCGATGAGTGATCAGCGGAATTGTGAATGAGCTTCTCTCTCGCCACCCTTTCTAACTCCAAAGCTAAGAACCATTCTACAGAGGATTCTCCGACAGTCAAAAGACATCTTGTCGCAAGACAAGACAAGTCGGTCCTTTCGATCCTTTTGTTTAGCCTTGTATCCGATGAGTGATCAGCGGAATTGTGAATGTGCTTCTCTCTTGCCACCCTTTCTAACTCCAAAGCTAAGAACCATTCTACAGAGGATTCTCCGACAGTCAAAAGACATCTTGTCGCAAGACAAGACAAGTCGGTCCTCTCGATCCTCTCGTTTAGCCTTGTATCCGATGAGTGATCAGCGGAATTGTGAATGAGCTTCTCTCTCGCCACCCTTTCTAACTCGAAAGCTAAGAACCATTCTACAGAGGATTCTCCGACAGTCAAAAGACATCTTGTCGCAAGACAAGACAAGTCGGTCCTTTCGATCCTCTCGTTTAGCCTTGTATCCGATGAGTGATCAGCGGAATTGTGAATGAAGTCGGTCCTTTCAATCCTCTCGTTTAGCCTTGTATCCGATGAGTGATCAGCGGAATTGTGAATGAGCTTCTCCTCTTGCCACCCTTTCTAACTCCAAAGCTAAGAACCATTCTACAGAGGATTCTCCGACAGTCAAAAGACATCTTGTCGCAAGACAAGACAAGTCGGTTCTTTCGATCCTTTTGTTTAGCCTTGTATCCGATGAGTGATCAGCGGAATTGTGAATGAGCTTCTCTCTCGCCACCCTTTCTAACTCGAAAGCTAAGAACCATTCCACAGAGGATTCTCCGACAGTCAAAAGACATCTTGTCGCAAGACAAGACAAGTCGGTCCTTTCGATCCTCTCGTTTAGCCTTGTATCCGATGAGTGATCAGCGGAATTGTGAATGAGCTTCTCTCTCGCCACCCTTTCTAACTCGAAAGCTAAGAACCATTCTACAGAGGATTCTCCGACAGTCAAAAGACATCTTGTCGCAAGACAAGACAAGTCGGTCCTTTCGATCCTCTCGTTTAGCCTTGTATCCGATGAGTGATCAGCGGAATTGTGAATGAGCTTCTCTCTCGCCACCCTTTCTAACTCGAAAGCTAAGAACCATTCTACAGAGGATTCTCCGACAGTCAAAAGACATCTTGTCGCAAGACAAGACAAGTCGGTCCTTTCGATCCTCTCGTTTAGCCTTGTATCCGATGAGTGATCAGCGGAATTGTGAATGAAGTCGGTCCTTTCAATCCTCTCGTTTAGCCTTGTATCCGATGAGTGATCAGCGGAATTGTGAATGAGCTTCTCTCTCGCCACCCTTTCTAACTCGAAAGCTAAGAACCATTCTACAGAGGATTCTCCGACAGTCGAAAGACATCTTGTCGCAAGACAAGACAAGTCCGGTTCCTTTCGATCCTCTCGTTTAGCCTTGTATCCGATGAGTGATCAGCGGAATTGTGAATGAGCTTCTCTCTCGCCACCCTTTCTAACTCGAAAGCTAAGAATCATTCTACAGAGGATTCTCCGACAGTCAAAAGACATCTTGTCGCAAGACAAGACAAGTCGGTCCTTTCGATCCTCTCGTTTAGCCTTGTATCCGATGAGTGATCAGCGGAATTGTGAATGAAGTCGGTTCTTTCAATCCTCTCGTTTAGCCTTGTATCCGATAAGTGATCAGCGGAATTGTGAATGAGCTTCTCTCTTGCCACCCTTTCTAACTCCAAAGCTAAGAACCATTCTACAGAGGATTCTCCGACAGTCAAAAGACATCTTGTCGCAAGACAAGACAAGTCGGTCCTTTCAATCCTCTCGTTAAGCCTTGTATCCGATGAGTGATCAGCGGAATTGTGAATGAGCTTCTCTCTCGCCACCCTTCCTAACTCGAAAGCTAAGAACCATTCTACAGAGGATTCTCCGACAGTCAAAAGACATCTTGTCGCAAGACAAGACAAGTCGGTCCTTTCGATCCTCTCGTTTAGCCTTGTATCCGATGAGTGATCAGCGGAATTGTGAATGAGCTTCTTTCTCGCCACCCTTTCTAACTCGAAAGCTAAGAACCATTCTACAGAGGATTCTCCGACAGTCAAAAGACATCTTGTCGCAAGACAAGACAAGTCGGTCCTTTCGATCCTCTCGTTTAGCCTTGTATCCGATGAGTGATCAGCGGAATTGTGAATGAGCTTCTCTCTCGCCACCCTTTCTAACTCGAAAGCTAAGAACCATTCCACAGAGGATTCTCCGACAGTCAAAAGACATCTTGTCGCAAGACAAGACAAGTCGGTCCTTTCGATCCTCTCGTTTAGCCTTGTATCCGATGAGTGATCAGCGGAATTGTGAATGAGCTTCTCTCTCGCCACCCTTTCTAACTCGAAAGCTAAGAACCATTCTACAGAGGATTCTCCGACAGTCGAAAGACATCTTGTCGCAAGACAAGACAAGTCGGTCCTTTCGATCCTCTCGTTTAGCCTTGTATCCGATGAGTGATCAGCGGAATTGTGAATGAGCTACTCTCTCGCCACCCTTTCTAACTCGAAAGCTGAGAACCATTCTACAGAGGATTCTCCGACAGTCGAAAGACATCTTGTCGCAAGACAAGACAAGTCGGTCCTTTCGATCCTCTCGTTTAGCCTTGTATCCGATGAGTGATCAGCGGAATTGTGAATGAGCTACTCTCTCGCCACCCTTTCTAACTCGAAAGCTAAGAACCATTCTACAGAGGATTCTCCGACAGTCGAAAGACATCTTGTCGCAAGACAAGACAAGTCGGTCCTTTCGATCCTCTCGTTTAGCCTTGTATCCGATGAGTGATCAGCGGAATTGTGAATGAGCTTCTCTCTCGCCACCCTTTCTAACTCGAAAGCTAAGAACCATTCTACAGAGGATTCTCCGACAGTCAAAAGACATCTTGTCGCAAGACAAGACAAGTCGGTCCTTTCGATCCCCTCGTTTAGCCTTGTATCCGATGAGTGATCAGCGGAATTGTGAATGAGCTTCTCTCTCGCCACCCTTTCTAACTCGAAAGCTAAGAACCATTCTACAGAGGATTCTCCGACAGTCGAAAGACATCTTGTCGCAAGACAAGACAAGTCGGTCCTTTCGATCCTCTCGTTCAGCCTTGTATCCGATGAGTGATCAGCGGAATTGTGAATGAGCTTCTCTCTCGCCACCCTTTCTAACTCGAAAGCTAAGAACCATTCTACAGAGGATTCTCCGACAGTCGAAAGACATCTTGTCGCAAGACAAGACAAGTCGGTCCTTTCGATCCTTTTGTTTAGCCTTGTATCCGATGAGTGATCAGCGGAATTGTGAATGAGCTTCTCTCTCGCACCCTTTCTAACTCAAAGCTAAGAACCATTCTACAGAGGATTCTCCGACAGTCAAAAGACATCTTGTCGCAAGACAAGACAAGTCGGTCCTTTCGATCCTCTCGTTAGCCTTGTATCCGATGAGTGATCAGCGGAATTGTGAATGAGCTTCTCTCTCGCCACCCTTTCTAACTCGAAAGCTAAGAACCATTCCACAGAGGATTCTCCGACAGTCAAAAGACATCTTGTCGCAAGACAAGACAAGTCGTCCTTTCGATCCTCTCGTTTAGCCTTGTATCCGATGAGTGATCAGCGGAATTGTGAATGAGCTTCTCTCTCGCCACCCTTTCTAACTTGAAAGCTAAGAACCATTCTACAGAGGATTCTCCGACAGTCGAAAGACATCTTGTCGCAAGACAAGACAAGTCGGTCCTTTCGATCCTCTCGTTTAGCCTTGTATCCGATGAGTGATCAGCGGAATTGTGAATGAGCTTCTCTCTCGCCACCCTTTCTAACTCGAAAGCTAAGAACCATTCTACAGAGGATTCTCCGACAGTCAAAAGACATCTTGTCGCAAGACAAGACAAGTCGGTCCTTTCGATCCTTTTGTTTAGCCTTGTATCCGATGAGTGATCAGCGGAATTGTGAATGAGCTTCTCTCTCGCCACCCTTTCTAACTCCAAAGCTAAGAACCATTCTACAGAGGATTCTCCGACAGTCGAAAGACATCTTGTCGCAAGACAAGACAAGTCGGTCCCTTTCGATCCTCTCGTTTAGCCTTGTATCCGATGAGTGATCAGCGGAATTGTGAATGAGCTTCTTTCTCGCCACCCCTTTCTAACTCCGAAGCTAAGAACCATTCTACAGAGGATTCTCCGACAGTCAAAAGACATCTTGTCGCAAGACAAGACAAGTCGGTCCTTTCGATCCTTTTGTTTAGCCTTGTATCCGATGAGTGATCAGCGGAATTGTGAATGAGCTTCTTTCTCGCCACCCTTTCTAACTCCAAAGCTAAGAACCATTCTACAGAGGATTCTCCGACAGTCAAAAGACATCTTGTCGCAAGACAAGACAAGTCGGTCCTTTCGATCCTCTCGTTTAGCCTTGTATCCGATGAGTGATCAGCGGAATGGTGAATGAGCTTCTCTCTCGCCACCCTTTCTAACTCGAAAGCTAAGAACCATTCTACAGAGGATTCTCCGACAGTCAAAAGACATCTTGTCGCAAGACAAGACAAGTCGGTCCTTTCGATCCTCTCGTTTAGCCTTGTATCCGATGAGTGATCAGCGGAATTGTGAATGAAGTCGGTCCTTTCGATCCTCTCGTTTAGCCTTGTATCCGATGAGTGATCAGCGGAATTGTGAATGAGCTTCTCTCTCGCCACCCTTTCTAACTCGAAAGCTAAGAACCATTCTACAGAGGATTCTCCGACAGTCGAAAGACATCTTGTCGCAAGACAAGACAAGTCGGTCCTTTCGATCCTCTCGTTTAGCCTTGTATCCGATGAGTGATCAGCGGAATTGTGAATGAGCTTCTCTCTCGCCACCCTTTCTAACTCGAAAGCTAAGAATCATTCTACAGAGGATTCTCCGACAGTCAAAAGACATCTTGTCGCAAGACAAGACAAGTCGGTCCTTTCGATCCTCTCGTTTAGCCTTGTATCCGATGAGTGATCAGCGGAATTGTGAATGAAGTCGGTTCTTTCAATCCTCTCGTTTAGCCTTGTATCCGATAAGTGATCAGCGGAATTGTGAATGAGCTTCTCTCTTGCCACCCTTTCTAACTCCAAAGCTAAGAACCATTCTACAGAGGATTCTCCGACAGTCAAAAGACATCTTGTCGCAAGACAAGACAAGTCGGTCCTTTCAATCCTCTCGTTAAGCCTTGTATCCGATGAGTGATCAGCGGAATTGTGGAATGAGCTTCTCTCTCGCCACCCTTCTAACTCGAAAGGCTAAGAACCATTCTACAGAGGATTCTCCGACAGTCAAAAGACATCTTGTCGCAAGACAAGACAAGTCGGTCCTTTCGATCCTCTCGTTTAGCCTTGTATCCGATGAGTGATCAGCGGAATTGTGAATGAGCTTCTTTCTCGCCACCCTTTCTAACTCGAAAGCTAAGAACCATTCTACAGAGGATTCTCCGACAGTCAAAAGACATCTTGTCGCAAGACAAGACAAGTCGGTCCTTTCGATCCTCTCGTTTAGCCTTGTATCCGATGAGTGATCAGCGGAATTGTGAATGAGCTTCTCTCTCGCCACCCTTTCTAACTCGAAAGCTAAGAAACCATACACAGAGGATTCTCCGACAGTCAAAAGACATCTTGTCGCAAGACAAGACAAGTCGGTCCTTTCGATCCTCTCGTTTAGCCTTGTATCCGATGAGTGATCAGCGGAATTTGTGAATGAGCTTCTCTCTCGCCACCCTTTCTAACTCGAAAGCTAAGAACCATTCTACAGAGGATTCTCCGACAGTCGAAAGACATCTTGTCGCAAGACAAGACAAGTCGGTCCTTTCGATCCTCTCGTTTAGCCTTGTATCCGATGAGTGATCAGCGGAATTGTGAATGTGCTTCTCTCTCGCCACCCTTCCTAACTCAAAAGCTAAGAACCATTCTACAGAGGATTCTCCGACAGTCGAAAGACATCTTGTCGCAAGACAAGACAAGTCGGTCCTTTCGATCCTCTCGTTTAGCCTTGTATCCGATGAGTGATCAGCGGAATTCTGAATGAGCTTCTCTCTCGCCACCCTTTCTAACTCGAAAGCTAAGAACCATTCTACAGAGGATTCTCCGACAGTCAAAAGACATCTTGTCGCAAGACAAGACAAGTCCGTCCTTTCAATCCTCTCGTTTAGCCTTGTATCGATGAGTGATCAGCGGAATTGTGAATGAGCTTCTCTCTCGCCACCCTTTCTAACTCGAAAGCTAAGAACCATTCTACAGAGGATTCTCCGACAGTCGAAAGACATCTTGTCGCAAGACAAGACAAGTCGGTCCTTTCGATCCTCTCGTTTAGCCTTGTATCCGATGAGTGATCAGCGGAATTGTGAATGAGCTTCTCTCTCGCCACCCTTTCTAACTCGAAAGCTAAGAACCATTCTACAGAGGATTCTCCGACAGTCAAAAGACATCTTGTCGCAAGACAAGACAAGTCGGTCCTTTCAATCCTCTCGTTTAGCCTTGTATCCGATGAGTGATCAGCGGAATTGTGAATGAGCTTCTCTCTCGCCACCCTTTCTAACTCGAAAGCTAAGAACCATTCTACAGAGGATTCTCCGACAGTCAAAAGACATCTTGTCGCAAGACAAGACAAGTCGGTCCTTTCGATCCTCT